>VZTY01007859.1:1800-16051 GCA_013400935.1 Turnix velox | reverse complement strand
TTCCCATAAGATGGTCTATCGTTTAGAGTAATTTTAACCCAACCCATGTATATAGCACCAGATATATTGTCAGGCATGGGGCAGAGTTGTTTGCTCACCGTATAACATGGATACTTTTAGGTAACCAGTTGTTTTTTACTTTAATTCTTTTCTCAAAAACCAGATTTATTTTTATTCCTGCCGACAAAAGATGCCAAGGTAACAAAAATCTGTGATGGTGCTATAGAGCACACACATCCTCAACCGAGTAGGTGCTGCAGGTTTTTTGTCCCTCTGAACAGTTCTCTTAATAGTGACTTGTATAGTCTCATTATTTTTCATCGTGGTGTCTTAGTTAGTCTGCATCTGGGCAGACAAAAGAAATTTACTTGGGCTTTTATAGAAGTAAAAGCACAAGGTAACCATGGTGCTTTGTACTTAATGTAAGTTAGTATTCAATCAGGACAGTCATGATGAAGCTTCCTGCAATATGCAGGAACTAAAATTAGTGTTCAGACAGAGAGTGCTTCTGTGCTGCTGTCAGTCATGTCAGATTAGACTTGCCCACTGCAGCATCAGACTAAGGGAAAGGCCCCCCAGTAGCCTACACAACCTGACATTCACAGCAGATCTAGTTTTGCCCCTGGCAACTGCTTGGGGACATGCTGTCAAATAAGAAGGTAATTGGTGGGGAAGGAGGGAGAGATTCAGGATTTTGATTCACATATATTCTTGAGGACTCATGGATTCTGCCTGCAGAAACTAATCAAGGTTAGGTGACAGGGAAATAAACATATAAAAGGAACATGCTACAGTTCCTATTTGCTTTCCAAGTTCCCATTCGAGACATTTATTTTTTCTAAAAACATCACACAAGCTTGAAGTATTTATGTGCAATAATTCATTGTATTGCAGGGCCCAAATACTACCATTTGCCATCTGATTTGGAGAGTCTCTCCATTATCAAGTAGGGAGTCCTCTCTGGCATGAACCTCCCTATCAGGTATGCACGTAAACTTACATTATTTACCTTCCAACTGTGAAAAGAGAAAGTACAAGCTAAATATTGTCAGGAATTAGACTCAGTTTGGCCTTTTTCTTGGTCTTGTTTGAAAAGTGTATGTAATTTTTGCATATTCATCAGTCTGTTCATATCTCTGTGAGCCGGACCAATACAGCATTAATGTATGATTTTATCAGCTTAGAATGGAAAGCCTGAAGATATAGGTTTAAAGGTTTGGGGTTTTTTTATTTCTCTACTGGACCGGGATTTAAAGTTTTGGTTTATTTTGTATGAAAAACTAGATTGGTTTGCAGTATTTCAGTAGAATTTTTGGGGCTGGGGAAGAGGTTTTTGAGTTTTTGTGTTTGCCTTTGCAAATGTTACAGCAAAAGCAGAGAGTGGAATGTTAGGCAGAGTTTACACTGGGCTATGTTTATACTTTATTACAAACTAGCAGTAATTTGTCTTTGAGCAGTCTGGTCTTACCTGACCCTCGACTAAATGGAACACTGTAGACATGTAAATTAAGTGTGATTCTGACATTCTTTCACCACAGTTTGGATACCCTCTGACGCATTTTTGA
Source organism: Turnix velox (assembly GCA_013400935.1). Classification (NCBI taxonomy): domain Eukaryota; kingdom Metazoa; phylum Chordata; class Aves; order Charadriiformes; family Turnicidae; genus Turnix; species Turnix velox. Next base: position 14,486 of record VZTY01007859.1, on the reverse strand, counting down.
AACTGCAATCCTGTGCCAAATCTGTTAGCACAAACCAGCTTGTGTTAACTGTGCCAAGGCTGTTAGAGAGGGGAAGGGTTTATTATTTAGTGGGCAAACAAGTGAAGGCAAAGCAGCATTGTTCCTTCATGGTTTCAAATAAACGCTTTCAACACAATTGTTTAGAGAATCTTAGTCATTTAATATGGTAATACATTTCCATAATGTGTCAAAGAATCCATACATTTTATTCATTAAATTCAGGGTATTTCAATTCAGTAAAGCCAGCTGGAAGAAGAAGAAAAATATTTGCATTGAATTAGAGAAGGCTAGAGAGAACAAAATGCCTGACTTCTGTGTTGTGACTGGTCAGCATCCTTAATTAATTGTGAAAATATTTTGGAAGGCTTACCCTTAAGTTCATGTTTGAATTTAGGTTTCAGGTCAGGGTTTTCCTTGTCATGAGCTTCCTCTCCTGCTCTTCATAGCTTTTGCTTCAAGTCATCAGATTTCCTGAACTTTTGTTTAGTCTTAATTATTTTCTCCAGTTGTTTGGGAATGAGAAGCTTATGGCAAAAAACATTACTGGTTCTTACTAGAACCATTAAGTAGTATTTAGTGTGGAAATAAAGGCTTTTCAGGTAATTCCTGTAACTTTCATCTACTTATTCTTTGGTTCTGTGATATGCTCATCTTTTTAATTGTATGGTTATTATTTATTATTTGTGTATCTACAACAGAAAATTATATATTACTGCTCACCATTATACCTCAGTTTCCTGGTGCCCTAAGTGACAGGGTTGGCACATCCAACATTTTTTCCCGTGTTAGAATTTCTGTATTTGAATTAAGGTGTTAAAATGCTTCCAAGTGCTTGGATTAATTTTTTAATCCTGGAATCTTTTCTCGCACATGATTTTTTAGATGGGCAGAAAGTTAGGTTGTTTTTTTATAAAACTCATGCTATGGTCCCATAAAACAGTTGTTTACAGCTCCCTTAGAAGTACACAGACATGCTTTCAACTAAGCACATATTTAGAAACTTTGCTGTATTTGTAGTATCAGTGTTTCGGTTAGATTCCAAAGTGATGAAATTAATTTAACATTTAAAGACTCAGAACTGAAACTTCCATCATTCTTTGTAGACAGAAAGTTAACTGTAACTGTTTGCTATAAAACTCAGAAGGGTAAAACCATAAAACAGTAGTAATAAGGAAGGTAAGTAAAGTGCTAGTTCATATTTTTTATGGGAAATGGAATCAGAGGGTTGTAAATGGTAGGCAGGTACACCTTGCTGCTTGTTTCTTTAATTACCATCCTTTTTCTTCGTTTCTTAGTCTTACTGATAAATTTAAGAAATTTTTCAATTAAATTATTCTAAATGTTTTAAATAGTTTATTGTAAGTTAGATTTAGAGTTATATTTTTCTTTGCATCTGAATTAATATTACCTTGTCTTTCTTAACCAAACCTAAGAATTTTGAACTAAAGCCATGTGTATGTCTGTAAGAGCACATTGCCAATCTGTAGAACCGCTATTAAACCGTTATGTTTGGCTTCCATTCTTTTTCTTTCTTGTCAGATTTTTATTAGAGGTGAGTGGAACATCCTTGTCACTTTGAGCTGTGAGAGCCCCCTTTGTGGGTAAAACTCAAAATTACTACCCTTGCCTTTTTACCCCATTAAGTATTGCAATATCAGAAGTACTGGAAATGAATATACAAATTTGGGGGGCTAATACTAAAGGCAAAATTTACATTGATATGGACAGTATTTTTCTAGTATTTTTATATAAAGATGTATTCTAGTATCTTACTCTGAATAATAATTGCATCAGCAATATTATAATCTGTTGGAGCACTTAGTGGAGATTCAGTTAACACTGTGCAGTAGACATTAAGCAGTTCAAGATCAGTTATAAGGCAAAGCATAGAAGAATCTGTCATAACACGCCTCTGAAAAAGAAAATCATCTTCCAACTTCAAACAGAGTGTGTGAATTCAAGCAAGACAGACAAATCCAAACTTTTCAGACCTGGACATCTCCTTTTGGAGATAAGTACAGCCAGGGTTGATAACCAAATACTTCGTATTTATCCCAGTAATTTCCAGCCTGGGGTCAATAGGCAAGTCTTTTAAATATGGCAAGCATGATGATTAACTGTATTGACAAGTTACAACAGGTTGCACTGAGAAAGTATGTAATTAGTATGTTTATAGTTTTGTTTCTATAGTATTAAACACATTGGTTTGGCTTTATATCAGAGACTACTGTGTACAGTGCAGCAGTTTGGTCTTTTGCCAGGAGTAATGATCTATATTCCAGCCAGAAAGTTACTAATCTGCTGATTCTGATGAGTGGTCCTGCCAATGCACAGTTTGACACATGACCTCCCAGGCACCTCTTTGATGGCAGGTAGATTGCTTATTCTACTCATGTGATTCACTGCTTGAAAAAGCACGTCCAGTGCAGCTTTATCTTCTATGTTAATAACAGACAAACTGGTTTCTAAAAAAAAAAATTAAGCTGTTCTTGTGAAGAAGTTTTTTAATTTCTAGTGTTGTAAAAATCTAGAAGACAAGTCTCTTTTCCCAGTTGCTTTTACATCCTCAAAATGTATTTTTACTGGAATAACTTAGCAAGAAGCAGCTCACCTTCTGGTTGCTGTCCTACAGAGGGAAAACTAAAGTTAGTTTAGTGCCAGTATTCCTCCTCTCCACTACCCATATTGTCTTGGACAGCTGCCTGTGACACAGCAGCTCTTCTAGTTCCAATTATTTGTCTTTTCTTGTTATTTCATCCAGTTGCTTTGCTATCTTTGATCCTTTACACTGTATTGCTAGAGGTAGTTTATTTTCCCCCAGGCTGATGCAGGGTAAAATAACAGGTATGAATAGTATATATTCTGTGGCAGGACAAGCCTGCCTTTTGCTTCTGCCCCAAGTACAGGAAGGCCCCATTGGGTCCTTCTTACCATAGCACGTCTCTTATGTATGGTCTTGTCCACTGCCCCAGTTTGGTGTCAATGGAAAACCTAATAAGGTGCATTTGGTCACCTTCTCAGATCATTGGCAGAGACATTAAATACAACGTGCCCCACTACAGATCCTGTGGGACACCATGAGGCACAAGTCTCCAAGCAGTGAGCACCACCTCTGGGCCCCACCACCCAAGCCCTGTCTTGGATACAAGGACATTGTGGCAGACGTATTGAAAGCCTTGATAAATTTTAAGTAAATCTGTCCACAAATCCTGTTGTTTTTATCACAGGACCAGCTGATTTGGGCACTCTTTATCTAACCACACCAACAGTTTCCCATAACTTTTTTTCCCTTGTATTCAGAACTGTGATCCTAGAGGTCCTGTTCCATAACACCAAAGTAAGATTTACATTTACTGTATAGAATCTTTTTTCCTTTTTTTTGAAGACTGATGCATCGTTTGCTTTCTCCTTTTTGTTACAGATCTCCCCTGATCCCCTCGACCTTTCTTCTTGGGAAGCAGACTTGCAAGCACATCTTTCAGCATTCTTAACATAAATGAGTGCAACCCATGGGCTTGTTGAGAGCTCTTAAGTAATTACCATCATCTGGTCATTCTCCTTGATCTTAAATCCCATCATGAAGCTCAGAGAGAAACCATGATTGTGACTACTGAGAAAAAAGGCATTCCATGTTTCGCCAGGCTTATCTGCCTCCATAGTGGTGCCTGAGCCATCATATTGAGTGCAACCTCTTCCTCTTACACCCTGTCCACTTACACTGAAGGATTTTTACCCAAGCAGTGCTTACCCCAATTCTGTGAGCTGTCCCACCATACCTTAGTCACTGTGGTCTTGTTTCTCCATCTGTGTGCAGTTGTGTGGCTACCCTGGAGTGGCCGCCCTGCAGTGCTGTTCCTGAGGTGCTCCCTTTGTCCAGCACACTTCCATTGCTACTCCACTCATCAACTCTTTACTAGCCTGTGTCTTATATCTGTCTTCCCTGTGAAACAGTGTGAAATAAGATGCACGGTGTGTTCCTGTCCATAAGAAGAGGATAAAGGTTCATTGCTGGAAGAGCAAGACTGTGTGTACTTTCAGTCTTAGCTGAATAAGACTGGCAGAGTAGTTCCAATACCATTCTATTGCCAACTGAAAAAATATTTCCAGTTCTAATAGTGTTCTGTTTGTTGGCAATTGCTTCATAGATGCAGTAGTTTATTTCAGGCAATAAATCACACCCACGCTCTTGCTGTAAGATTTCCTCTAGATATCCAGTACTTTAACTTATTTTTATGGTCCCATAGGCAATATGATATATTTCTGTAACTTAACTGGATGCTAAGTAACTCCTTGAATCACTCTCCCAATGTGAATTATGAAATGAGAACTTCCCTTCTACTAGGATGTGCTGAAAAAGACAGTCATTCCCCATTCCTGTGTACCAACAGGCTTCTGCAGAATGTGAATACAAATGACATGAGAACTTGACTTATTTATAAAAAAAGACTCAATAATAATTTGAATAACTGAATACTTTTATGTTTTGCTCTCTACAGTGCCCTGTATAATAAGAGTGGTTTTTATTTAATCACAGAATAATGGTGAGTATACATTCATGTGTGCTGGTGCTGTAATAGCTAATGCTAGTAGTAGCTGTGGTTGCTCAGAGATTCACAGAATGTCAGGGATTGGAAGGGACCTCAAAAGATCATCCAGTCAAATCCTCCTGCCAGAGCAGGAATTCTTAGATCAGGTCAGATGTGTCCAGGTGGGTTTTGAATGTCTCCAGAGAAGGAGACCCCACATCTTCTCTGGGCAGTTTGTTTCCAGTCTCTGTCACCCTCACTATGAAAAAGTTTTTTCTAATATTTATGTGGAACCTACCACATGCCAGCTTGCAACCATTGCCTCACATTCTGTCATGGGATGTTACTGAGAAGAGACTGGCTCTATCCTCCTGACACTCACCTTTTGCATATTCATAAACATGAATGAGTTCACTCCTCTATGTCCTCTTCTCCAAGTTAAAGAGACCCAGCTCCCTAATAAGAAGGATGCTTTCATCATCTTTGTGGCTCTTTGCTGGACTTCCCAAGCAGTTTCTGGACCTTCTTGAGCTGAGGGTCCCAGAAATTGACTCAATAGTCCAGATGTGGACTCACAAGGGCAGAGTAGAGGGGGGAGAGAATCTCTCTTGACCACTGGGCACACGACTTCTATTATACCGCCAGGATGCCTTTGGCCTTCTTGGCAGCAGGTGTATATTGCCCATGTTAAAAAGAGCTTGCTCATGGTCATCCTTCTGTCCACCAGGACCCCCAGGTGCCTTTCCCCCTACACTGCTCTCTAACTGCTCAGTCTCCAGCAAATTACTGAAAAGAAGGTGTTAAGATCTGTAGTAGTTTGGACACCAGGTGTTAACCAAGCTGCTCTACCATTCCCCTCCACAGCAAGACACAATGAGGAGAAAATAAGATGATAAAACCTCCTGGAACAAGGGAAAGCAAAGGCTATGTGTGGAAGCAAAAGTCTTTTCTCTCCTTCTTATCACCATGTGGTGTCCATCCATTCCCAAGGAAGCTGGGCTGCAGTATGTGTTGCAATTGTTCAGAAGAGAAATGTCATAATAACAGATACTCCCCATTCCTCCTCCTCTGTCTTAGCTGATCTTGCTGAGCACATGTCATGTGGTATAGAATATCCCTTTAGTCACTTTGGAACAGCTGTCCTGCCTTTGTTCCTTCCCAAGATCTCTCACACCACCAGCCTCCAGATGAGGGGAAATGTTGGAGACACATGCCAAAGCACCAAAGTTGCATTATCAACACCTTTCTGTTTACTAATACAAAGCACAGCACTTTTGAGAACTGTTTCTGGGAAAATTGACTCCACTTCAGCCAGACTCAACACAGGAGTTTAAGTCCCTGAACCTGTAGTGAAGGTTAATATGAACTTCATCCTTAACTTAAGAGGATCCCAACAATCAAGGAAGGGAGCCTGGAGACCTGACTGGTTAAGTGGGAAACTGCTGGGCAAACTCTATTGGAAGAGGAGAGTCTACAGTCATGGAAGGAGGGACTGACCACTTGGGAAGAAGAGAATATTGATGTCAGAAGATGTAGAGAGGCAACTAGAAAAGCTAAGGCCTCTTTAGAATTAAGCCTTGCAACGGGGTCAAGGGCAACAGGAAGGGCTTCTTTAAATACATTACAAGTAAAATTTGCACTAGAGGAAGTGTAGGCCCACTCTAGTGACTGAAGATGCAAAGAGGACAGAGTAACTGAATGCCTTCTTTGTGTCTGTCCGTACTGGTGGAGGCTGTCCTGAGGAGATCCACACACCAGAGACCCCAGATGAAGTCAGTATAAAGGAGGAGTGTGCCTTGGTTGATGAGGACTGAGTTAGGGAGCAGAAAAGCAATCCGGATGTTCACAAAACCATGGGTCCTGGTGGGATGCCCCCAAGGGGGAGCTGGCAGAAATCATTGCTAGGCCACTCTTCATCATCTTTGGTAAGTAATGGGGAAAAGGAGATGTGCCTGAGGACTGGAGGAAAGCAAATGTCACTCAAGTTTTCAAGAAGGGCAAGAAGGAGGACCAGGTTAACTGTAGGGTAGTCAGCCTTGCCTCCATCCCTGGAAAGGTAATGGGGGAACTTATCCTTGGTGCTGTCTCTAGGCACATGAGACACAGCATCCTCATAGCTAAACTTGTGGTCTGGATGATGGAGTAGTGAGGTAGGCTGTGAACTGGCTGAAGGAAAGGGTGGATAGCTGGTGGATATGTGGTGGAATGTAACACAGACAAGTGTAGAATCTTGCACTTGGGCAAGAACATCCTCTTGTATCTGTATAAGACGGGGACCAAGCTGTTAGAAAGCAGGGTAGGGAAAAGGCACCTGCGGGTCCTGGTGGACAGCAGGACAACAATGAGCCAGCAATGTGCCCTTGTTACCAAGAAGGCCAATGGCATGGCCAGTAGGTCGAAGGAGATTCTTCTCCCTTCTATTCTGCCCTGATGAGAACACATCTGGACTACTGAGTCCAGTTCTGGGGCCCCCAGTTCAAGAAGGACCAGGAACTGCTTGAGAAAGTCCAATAAAGAGCCACAAGCATGATGAAGGGGTTGCAGCCTCTCCCTTAAAAGGAAAGGCTGAGGGAGCTGCCATTTCCTTTTTCATGTATTTCCTTAAGTATGTGTGTCACCCCAGTGAAAAAATGTTTGCCTAATAGAGCATTTAGGAAGACTTGACCACTGGGAGGACCAGTACCCTGGTCTCTCTTTTGGGTAATTGAAATGTCAGCTGGGGCATGTTATAGAAAGTACAGTTACTGACTGCTGATGATTGTGATCACTGAAAAGGCAGTCTGTATCAGAAATCAGCTCCCTGTGGAGACTCTGCTCTTGTTAAGCCTTCTGAGACCTCCATCTGTGTCACTAAATATGTGAAACTTGATGAGACAGTGTTTGGACTTTGCCCCAGAGGTAAGGAGGACCTACACAGGATTTACAGTTGGGAAATGTGGACTGGCATTGCTGAGATCTGCAATCAAGGCCAGGCTTAAAATCAGTAATGTCCCTCATCTGTGGTCAAGTGCACGTGATCGAATTTGCATGTTATTACTTAATTTTGTGTAAACTGTCATAATTTTTCAGATGCTCTTGTCTCTCTTTGATGGGCTTGCCATTTGACAGGCTACTTGCTGTACACCAATATAGATACAAAACCAGCAACCTCATTATTTTGCATAAAGGAAGGGCTAAATAGTTGAGGAAAAACTCTAATCTTTATCAACAGAGACAGTATTATTTTCAGATGGGAGCTGCAATAGTAGCTCCAAGGGATTGACATTCCATTTAATTAATAAAGGCTTTCAAGGCTCTGAAGTGCAAGGCAGCTCCCAAATTTTAAATGAGTGGAGCTAAAACTCATAGTTGGTCGGAAGGAGATAATTTCACTGGGATGAAAATACTTTGCTTTGGCAGCATTGGCAATGAAATGATTGTTGTTTTAAAAATTTTACTACAAGGGAAATACATTTGAAGAGTTCAGGAGTCAGAAACTCTGATTTTGAATGTTGAAATGTTTCATCAGTCTCATTTCCTGGAGCATTTGGATTTTGACAGGTTGAATTATGTTGTGGGAGATGTTTCTGCCCATGGCAGGGGGATTGGAACAAGATGGATGATCTTTAAGGCCCCTTCCAATCCAAACTATTCTATGATTCTATGATTGCTACAATTCTATATTAGCTTGGAGAAGGTAAGACTGAGGGGTGACCTCATTCGTGTTTATAAACATGTAGAAGGTGAGTGTCAGGAGGATGGAGCCAGGCTCTCGTCAGTGACCTCCAATGAGAGGACAAGGGGCAATGAGTGCGAGATGGAGCATAGGAGATTCCGCAGAGATTTAAGAAAAAACTTTTTCACAGTGAGGGTGACAAAACACCAGAACAAGCTGCCTGCCCTGAGAAGTTGTAGGGTTTCCTTCCCTGGAGACATTCAAAACCCACCTGAATAAATTTCTGTATGACCTTACCTAAGTGTTTCTGCTCTGGCAAGAGGATTGAACTAGATGATCTCTTGAGGTCCCTTCCAATCCCTGACATTCTGTGATTCTGTGAGACAAAAACTATCTCTCAAGGCCTCTTAGGATAAAACTCAGGGGAAGATGTAGTAAAGTAAGCTTTTGTTCTTGTGCTTGTCTTATGAACTGTGTAACCAGATTGCTTGACCACAGCATCTCAGATCATGTTTCAGGTTTCAACTTTATCAAATGTACTTTGCAGCTAGGCCTTTAAAACGAGCTGGATTCTCTGTTTTTCCCAGGCGTAAGCATAAGTTTGTGTGCCTCTCCTAAGTGCTGATGAGCTGATTTTTATTTCATTTCTTGATGCCATCTTATTCTTACCAAAACACCTTGTGACATCAGAATGTATGGAGCTGGGCATTTAAAAACAAATTCTGAGTAATGATGCCAAGATGAGATATATGGATAAGATGTATATATGAAATCGAAAAGCAAAATGTTTTTTCATCTCTGTTTCTCATTGAAGATAATTGAATTGATCTAAGATACAGCAAGGTTCTTACTACAGATCTGCTAACAGGTATTGTCTTCATCATACTTCTTGAAATAATATATATGATGCTTGGAATAAAATGTGGTCTCTGAACCCACATCACACTATTATGTATGGGTTTTATTTTAGATTGGCAGAATACATCATCACATTCATGTTCAACTTCCATTTGTAGCCAAATGCTTGGGGAGTTGGCTTACTGTCAATGCTCAGTTCAGGCACACTCAAGTTGACTTACTTCTGTGCATGAGATTTCAGTCTTTTCCTACATACTGCTTGCTACAAATCGCTTTTTAACAGAGATTCCTCTCTAACAGAATAGCTTGAAACTACCAAACATCAGGATTGATTGATTGTTTATTTTCTTCATTTTCCTCCCTTTGTTCTGTAGGAGGTTAAGAGTTCCCATAGTCATTTGAGCCTCTCTCTGCTTGAAGCAGACACAAAAACTGGGAAGGAAACTAGGAGGAGTGAGTTTGATTTCTCTTTTGGCCAAAATTAGTTCTCAAAGCGAGATTCTGCTTATGGATTTTGTTCTTAAATCTCCAGAAGGAAAGTAGCCTTAGGAAAGTGCAAATGGTGTCAATTTCTGGAAAGGAATTATGAGTAAAAAATTAGTCACAGTGAATCTCCCTTTATTTTCACGTCTTGTGCTCTTTGTGCATTTTTGAATACCCAAAGACAAGTAGATTCTCTCTATAGGTTAATTCTACCATGTTTGGAATACATTTATTTGTTAACTGCAATGAAGGTAGCAGATCTGTTAGATACCTAGCAATCATTTTTCATAGACCTAGATGTTTTGTAAAAAACAACATTAGATAATATTCTGTTTAATATGATGCCACAACAGTTTATTTTTGAAATTATAAAAAGGAATGGATTCTTTTGAGTTCTTTTTGCAAGCACATAGAATTTAAACATAGAATGTTTTCAGCAGGGTTTATTTTGGCATAATGTGAGCTTTCAAGCATGACTGGAATTCTGCACAGCATCATAGTTCTGATTTGCACATCCTGTTAGAAGCACTAATCAACTTTAAATTAATACTGGAAAATAATAGAAGTCTATAATTAAGATTTGTATAAAGTAAGTAAGACTCCGTTCTATTATATTTTATATTTTTTTCTGTATTGAGTATGCTTAAAAATGCTATTCTGTGCCTAAAAATCTGAATCATGGATATATTGCTAAATGTACTGCTGAATGACTAGTGACATTGTGGCTCTGAAAAAATATAACCTTTACTGAAAAGTTAGTCATTCTTTACCTAAGCACTCTACTTCATATTACTGTTGATAGAAAACAGTGGTAGAACAGCAACAGCACTGCTTCTTATACTTTGTTAGCAGTGGAAGGATACCTTTAACTGTGAAGTTGTGTCAGCCTCTGAGCTTCTGTTCTTCAGGTTCTAGGCAGTGTGGGAAAGCCATTGCAGTTTGAAGGCTTGCTACCAAGGCTATTACAAAGAAGTTTAACAGAATTGTTACTAATTGATAAAATAGCACTTTTCACTGGGAAAATGGTACATAACTATATTTTGCAAAATTTAAGTATTATTTTATTTTAAACATAGATGGCAGAGATATAACAACAATACAATTAATTTCTAAGATATAAAGAAACTGTAGCAACACAAACCCATTTCTTTTTATTTATGCCAGTGTTAAGCTTTTTTTTCTCTGTGATGGTTATATACTTTCGGTTTTCCCAGTGAGCACTGGTATAAATTACAGCATAGACAACATATAGTTGTACTATCCTTCATTCTCTACATGAAGAGGAGAAACTAGTAAAGAAATAATATTTGTGAAATATTGTTCTTAGCTATGCATTGATCCCCACTCTCAGCAATGTAAACACATTATTGAAAGTCCCTTGCACTCAATTTTTTTAAGGCAAGTATGCAAACTAAAATAATGGGTTTGTTTTGAAGCTGTAAACTCACTTATTTGTTCTAAAGAGTCACAGAATGCCAGGGATTGGAAGGGACCTCAAGAGATCATCTAGTCCAATCCTCCTACCAGAGCAGAAACACTTAGGTAAGGTCATACAGAAATTTATTCAGGTGGGTTTTGAATGTCTCTGGAGAAGGAAACCTCACAACTTCTCAGGGCAGGCAGCTTGTTCTGGTGTTCTGTCACCCTCACTGTGAAAAAGTTTTTTCTTATATTTCTGTGGAACCTCCCATGTTTCAGTTTGCACCCATTGCCCCTCNCTCCCATGTTTCAGTTTGCACCCATTGCCCCTCAGTGACTGGATGTCACTGAGAAGAGCATGGCTCCATCCTCCTGACACTCACCTTCTACATGTGTATAAACACGAATGAGGTCACCCCTCAGTCTCCTCCAAGCTTCTCCAAAATATCCAGCACCAAAAAACTCGAGAGACCGGCCTTTCCTTGTAAGGGAGAGGCTGCAATCCCTTCATCATGTTTGTGGCTCTTTATTGGACTTTCTCAAGAGTTCCTGGTCCTTCTTGAACTGGGGGCACCAGAACTGGACTCAGTAATCCAGATGTGGTCTCATCAGGGCAGAGTAGAGTAGGGAAGAACCTCCCTCGACCTACTGGCCATGCCAATTCTAGTACAACCCTGGATGCCATTGACCTTATTAGTAACAAGGGCACATTGCTGACTCCTGGTTGTCTTGCTGTCCACCAGGACCCCCAGGTGCCTTTTTCCTACCCTGATTTCTAACAGCTTGGTCCCCAGCTTTTACAGATATTCATACAGTCCTTACATTCTAGTACCTCATTGCATGGGATTTCTCCTAGCAATTGCCTGAACAGGCCAAAGCTAGCCCTAATAAAGTCCACGGCTGTAATTCTGCTTGTTATCCACTTTCTGCCACATGAGATCCTGAACTCCACCATCTCCAGGTTGTTGCAACCAAGGCTGCCCTCAACCTCCACCACTTCAACCAGACTCTCCTTGTTGTTAGTGAGAATNCTGTAGAAGGTCTCATTGACTTCCTCATCCTGATCCAGGGACCCCATAACAGCATCATCCATGCCAGCCTGCCCCTTACTTCTCACCCACAAACTCTCTACTCTCTCTACATCTACCCCCTAACAGAACTCAATACATTCCTAGCTGCTCTCTTGCATGCATGTAAAGTGCAACTCCACCACCTTTCCTTGCTGGCCTGTCTTTCCTGAGAAGGACATAACTATCCATGACACATTCTAGTCGTGCAAGCTGTCCCACCATGTTTTTGTTATTGCCACCAGATGGAATCATAGAATCATAGAATAGTTTGGGTTGGAAGGGATTTTAAAATTCGAAACCCCCTGCCATAGGCAAGGGACACTTCCCACTACATCAGGCTGCTCAGTGCCATGTCTAGCCAGGCCCTAAACACCTCCCAAAAGGGAGCATTCACAACCTCTCTGAGCAACCTGTTCCAGCGATTCACCACCCTCACTGTAAAGAATTTCTTATATCTAGCCTGAATCTACTCCCTTCCAATTTGCATCCATTATTTCTAGTCCTCCACATAGTCTATCACATATCCCTGCCTTTCTGTAGGACCCCCTCAGGTACTGATAAGCTACTATGCATCTGAGCCTTCTCTTCTCCAGGCTGAACAACCCCAACTCCTTCAGCCTGTCTTCATAAGGCAGTTGCTCCAGCCTTTTGACC
>VZTY01007858.1:0-34144 GCA_013400935.1 Turnix velox | reverse complement strand
GCCTGCGCTGGGCTCGGAGCGGAGTGGGGCAGAAGTGACCTCCGCGGAGCTCGGAGACGGGTGAGGGCCGGCAGTGGCCCCCGCGGAGCTCGGAGCTGAGTGGGGCAGAAGTGACCTCCGCGGAGCTCAGAGCCGGGTGAGGGCCGGCAGTGGCCCCCGCGGAGCTCGGACCTGAGTGGGGCGAGCAGTGACCCTCGCGGAACTCGGAAATGAAGGGGTCCAGAAGTGACCCCCGCGGAGCTCAGAGCCGGGTGAGGGCCAGCAGTGCCCCCCGCGGAACTCGGAGCTGAGGGGTCCAGCAGTGGCCTCCACGGAGCTCGGAGCCACGCACCTGCCGCCGAGCTCCGGCTTAGCCCGCCCCGTCCCAAATATTTACCCTCGGAAAGAGCAGAAAGAAGGGGAGGGACCATAAATCACCACTAAAATGAGCCCGAGTAACAAAATGTTTCCTCTTGTAGACAAATCCCCAGCTTTTCCTCCTATTTTTTTTAAATTTTGTATCTATTTTTTTAAAAATCACTTATTCCTTTAACACGTCATCAAATTCCTGGGCCTTTCTACGGTGGCTTTGCCTATTTTTATATGATGTATATTTAAAAAAAAAAAAAAAAAAAAGCAGGGCAGCAGTTTCTTTCTGGTTTTATTTAACTCACGGGGAGTGCTGCAGCAGGATTGTCAGCTGCTGTATTATCAAGCAAATTGCTTCAGAAAAAAAAAAAGAAAAAAAAGAAGAATTATAAAAAGGATTTCTTTAAAGGGACGCTTCTCAAGGCTGGTTAGGGCTAAAATTAGACTTGCCAGCTGTGTTTTGGTTTGCGGGCACGTGCTTGCACATGACAGGAACATGGAAATACCACACTTTACTCTGGCACTTTGCTGTTCTCGTAAGCACAGGGGTTTGTTATGGATTCCTATACTTGCCCCACAGCCACTTGGGTACATCCAGAAGGAGAAGAGAGGAGCTGAAGGAAATAGACGGTGTGAGAAGCCCTACAAGTACCCAAAAACCACCTATAGATCAATGTACACTCAATGGATACCTCGTGCTTTCATCACCAGGCATGAATAATCATTAATTATTGGTGTTAAGGTACCAGTCCTGTGCCATGTGGTAGGAACAAGGTGCCACAAGTATTTCATAGAGTCATAGAATGGTTTGAGTTGGAAGGAACCATAAAGATTATCTAGTTCCAACCCCCCACCATGGGAAGGGACACCTCCCACCACAACAGGTTGCTCAATGCCTCATCCAGCCTGGCCTTAAACACCTCCAAGAAGGGGCATCCAAAACCTCTCTGGGCAACCTCTTCCAGTATCTCACCACCCTAATAGGAAAGAACTTCTTTCTTCTCTCCAGCCTAAATCTCCTCTCTTCCAATGTGCATCCATTCCTCCTAGTCCTGCCACCCCAGACCCAATTATTTGCCTCGTGTTTCAGGAGAAAAACTTTTGGAAGACTAGTTCCATGTTCCCAGAGCACTGGACAGGCATTAACCATGAGCTCTTGCCTGCACAGAGGATCACTGTGGAGAGCCACCACCACCCCAGCTCCCAAACCTGCCAAAACACCTTCAGAAGAAAGTCTAAGTTGGATAAACCATTGGGTTTTTCCAATTCCCGCTGAAGTCCAAGCTTGCCAAGCTCTGAAGAGAGCTCACAGTAAAGGTGAATGAAGAAGGAAAACCAAGAAGCTTGTAATTTCCATATCCCAGCCTTATGTTCAGCTTTAAAAACACTGCCTCTCATGGAAGTGTGTGATACTCCAGTGATACTCCTGCTAGAGGTCTTTTTTTCTTCCCCTCCTCTGCTTTCCCCGGGGGTGAAATCAGGCTGTTTGAGGGTTTGTACCTGCAGAAGTGAGCAGTGATGGCTTGGCAGTAGGTGAGATGCTTTTGAGCTTGACAACTTTCAGATTGTTCTTTCAACTGCCAGAATTAAGTTGTTGTGCTTCTCTCCCCACCTTCTCACTTTTCCCTCAGGATATTAATGCATTTTTTCTTGCTGAGCGGTTTTGCTTGCAGAAGTGGATGTAACCAGATTTGAGGGGGGTCAGAGGGGAAAGGAAGAACATGTGTGTACAGGGGGAAATAAAGAAGAAATACTGAGGAAGGAGAAAGCCAGGCATGCTGACCAAGAGGTCTATCTGAACATGCAAAGTTTGCTGTGATGATAATTTGATAACTAGAAGGGACCATTTTGGCTGTTTCACCTGTGTGCTGTGAGTGTTTCACATCATGGGCTGAAGCACCTCCTTTCTGAGGACAGGTTGAAGGAGTTGGGGTTGCTCAGCCTGGAGAAGAGAAAGCTCAGGGGGGACCTCAGAGTAGCTTCTCCATACATGAAGGGGGCTCCAGAAAGGCTGGGGTAGAACTTTTGGATAGGATATATGATGGAAGGACTAGGAGTAATGGATGCAAATTGGAAGAAGGGAGATTTAGGGTGGTGATACGAAGTTCTTTCCTGTGAGGGTGGTGAGACACTGGAACAGGTTGCCCAGAGAGGTTGTGGATACCCCCTCCATGGAGGTGTTTAAGGCCAGGCTGGATGAGACATTGAGCAACCTGGTCAAATGGGATGTGTACCTGCTCATGGCAGAGGGGTTGGAACTAGATGATCTCTGAGGTCCCTTCCAACCCAAACCATTCTTTGATTCTATGCTATAAAATCTCAACATAAGATTCCCATAACTTCTCCCATCATTGACCAGTAGCACCAGCCCTTCTCACCACTAGAAAAAGTTTGGGAGCTGCAGGAGAAGCTGGATTGTTACCTGAGCAGGTAACACCTCCACCTTCCTCTTGCTCTCCCACAAAAAAAATCTTAAATATGCAGCTAGTTTGGATTTCCCTTTTCACCTGTAATCCTGATAAGGTGCCAAGTAGCCTATCCTGTTTGTTCCAAGTTCTCAGCACCTTCCACATCCAAGCCTTCAGAGAATCAAGACCAAGCAGAGGCAACAAAAATAGGAATTCAATATTAAAGAGTGGGGGGCCAAGGGGAGAAGACAGGAGGCAATACAGCATATAGCAAGGATGCAAATGAAGAGCCACAAAAGCAGATTTAGATCGCATACAGCCTCTGAACAAATGCTAGCACTGGAAAATGGAAAATTTCCATTTGCAAAATACAGACATCAAAAAGATCATCTGTGACTCGGGGAGCACACTGTTTAAATAGAATTCCCTTCATTTTCTGGCCTGTGCATTTGAATCACTGAATCCACTTGCAAGCTGAAATAGCAGTTTGCCTACCCAGTGTTAAGTATAAATGTTCTTCAAAAGAAAAGACAAGCTGTTCGATGACAGTGAGCACCAGCAAGCAAACTTCACAACTTTTTATTCTTTTTTTCCCCCCTCCCTATTGGAGGCTCATTATCAAACCCTAGTTCCAACCCCCTACATCTCCCACTAGACCAGGTTGCTCAATCCCTCATCCAGCCTGGCCTTAAATACCTCCAGGAAGGGGGCATCCACAACCTCTCTTGGGCAACCTCTTCCACTGTCTCACCATCCTCACAGTGAGGATTTCTTTCTTATCTCCAGCCTGAATCTCCCCTCTTCCGCTTTACATCTGTTATTCTTAGTCCTGCCATCCTAGACCCTATTAAAAAGTCCTACCCCAGTCTTTCTGTAACCCCCTTCAGGTATTGAGAAACCATTCTGAGGTCCCCCCTGAGCCTTCTCTTCTACAGAATGAACAACCCCAACTCCTTCATCCTGTCCTTGTGAGAATCCAGCAAGTTAATCATATCCCTGGCACTACTGCCACCAATGTCACCAGCCTGGAGTGGGAGGGGGAGACACACAAGGCAAGGGAGTGGGAAATTTCAGTGGGAAATTTAGAAATGAAGTAAAATAAATGGGAAGAGATCAACTGTAAACCAGACAGCTGACTGCATTCAAAGGCAGGTGCCAGAGGATATTAACTCAGCAACAACTGAAGCTGTGGATAAGAAACTCAGAGTTAACTGACAGGGAGTTAAAAAAAAAAAAAAGAGAATGTGTCTCCTGGCAGCCTGAAGTACAGAAATTACATATGTCTGGATGTAACTTTACCTTTGATAAAATGCAGATTTCTTCATTCACAAAAAGTGACTTAAAAGAAAGAAGCAGATACCCACCAGCACAACAACAATCAGGGGTTCTTCTCTGCTAAAATAGGATTCTATGTACACTTTTTGTTTTTTTCTAAATGAACTTTTTACTTACCCTCTGGAAACCTTCTGAAGTCACAAGGATGGGAAGCAGAGAAGAAATCAAACATTTTCTAGCTCCTTGCTCTTGAAAAACAGAAATATATATTCTAAATTATGTCCAAATTGTCTAGGTCAGGGCTAGGGAGACTATGCATCAGAAATATAGCTACCACCACCTAAAGCAATATAATAGGTTAAAGGGAAAAAAATAAGAACAACAATTATCTTGGGCTTAGATTTTTGACACTGTCTCTCTGCTTTTATTCTCTCTATTTACTCATTAAAGCTATTTCAAAGGAGACCACAGTGATGCTTGACAGCTTGTTTACAATGGGTTACAAGGAGAATACTGATTTTATTTCTAGATCTGTCAGCTGCTTCAGTCCAGGAACTTTAAAACTATATTGATGAACTTGGAACCTTGCTAGATAGTAGTTCATTTATCAAGCTGATTTGCCTAAGGATGGCTAACTGAATTTCTTTCAAGTGATATATCCTGCTGCAACCGCCAGCTAAAAATGTTATAACCATGGAGGAGGTGGGACAAAGTGGATCAGGACTTTTTAATAGGGTCCAGGATGACAGGACTAGGAGTAATGGATGCAAATTGGAAGAGGGGAGATTTAGGATGGAGATAAGAAAGAAGTTCTTTATGGTGAGGGTGGTGAGACACCGTAAGAGGTTGCCCAGAGAGGTTGTGGAGGGGTTTAAGGCCAGGCTGGATGAGGCACTGAGCAACCTGGTGTAGTGGGAGGTGTCCTGCCCATGGCAGGGGGGTGGAACTAGATGATCTTTAAGGTCTCTTCCAACCCAAACCATTTTCATAGGGAGAAAATTCTCATCTTCCCACCTTCCTCCCTCCAAAGTCCTGCTTACTAGTCCATTTCCCCAGCCTCTGTTTACTTAAAAATCAGATTGCAATCAAGGAGCATGAGAATTTTCTTTTTTTTTTTTTTTCTTAGGGAAGTTTATTCCTGAAGGTAAATGGGGGAGACGTAAACACTCTGCCTGTTTACTGAGCCTCATAAACACAGGAGAACGCAGGCGATTAATTGTCACCGTGAGAGTTCCAGCAAGCATGGAAAATCCTGGCTTTTTGGGGCATGTTTAACTAAATGTTCACCCATCATGTGCTGAATTACTTAGTGAGATATTAATTTTGTGCTCCAGCTGAGGGTAATCACAGAACAAACTGGCATTATTCGAGTTGCTCCACGAAATTACAGCGAGGGTAAGCTTAAGAACAAAGGCCAGCAGGAGTCGAGCCTCTCAACTTGAAAGGAATTATCTTTTCCTCTAATTGAAGTGAGCACTTGTTTTGTTTTGGGTTTTTTTTTTCTTTCCTTCCTCTTGCTGAATTTCCAGCAATACTCCTTGGCAGAAAGGTCTCCTTCCAACAGGGTTATCATGGTTTAAACCCAGAAGCAAGGGTTCATCTGCCTGGGAAAGTTCACTAACATAATTACACCAGCATTACACCAGCATCCTCAACAGCTAGAGCTACACCAGCCTAATGCCTGCTCTGGGTATGCTTACCCAGGAGCAATTATGCTGGTTAATGTCCCTACTTAATGTATACCCAGTAAAACCAGAGGTCTGGGTCCTGCTTTTCCTGCTGGTGCCACCCCTGACCTACACCATGACCTTNCGTCCCTTCCTTCTGGCTCAGTCTCATGAGCCTCAACTGGAAGCTCTTTGTGGTGAGAACAACCTCTGTGTTTTTACAGAACCACAGGGGAACCTGGATTTTGGTAGGGCACCAAAACAACACATCATCAGAAATCTGTCATAAAGTATGTAAACAGCTTGTTCCTCCACCATCCAGCTGCCAGTAGAGAACTTAAAGGCTGTGGCTTTTTTTTTTTTTTTTTCCCTTGCATGGGAAAAAGTTAACAATAGGCAAGAACAGAGGGTCATCTCAGGCTACATTCCATCACTATCAAATGTAATACTTTCTGCTTTCTCCATACTTCTCCCCCCCAGCATGCCAAGACACATTTCTTCTTGTCTCTTACATATCTGCCAGGCTTATTTGCCCACTAAATAACTCTTCATCTAATGCTGGCTGTAAATAAGGCCTGAAGGAGACTCTGCTAATCATTTCCATTTCATCTGCTAATAGATCCCCTCCTAAGAGAGTGCAATTAGGGCACTGCCCTTGTAATTTAGCCCAAAACTTCATCCAAAAGTGTTTGTAATAACCATTTCTCTTTAGTACTATTGCAAATTTTATGGGTTCGATGAAATCTCAAAATATGGCCTTTTTTTCAGTTCAGTTCAAGTTTAGATTTTTTTAATTTTAAATCTGTTTTCATTCTATCCCGACCAAACTGCAACAAAAAATTCCTTACTCAGACCTCCCAAAAAAAGGAAAAATCAAAGTTTAAAAATTAATATGGGGATGTCCCCTCCCTGGGGGTGTTTAAGGCCAGGCTGGATGAGGCATTGAGCAACCTGGTCTAGTGGGAGGTGTCCCTGCCCATGGCAGGGGGGTCCTTAAGATGATATTCAAGGTCCTTTCCAACCCAAACCATTCAAAAATATCTTCAGCAAAAAATCCTCTTTTTTTGCTGCACATGTAGGAAAATACTATGTAGGAATGAAAGGAATGATAGAGATGATATATGACTATTTAGATCAGTCTGCAGGGAAACGTGTTCATCACTTGTTTGTTTTTAATGGAAATCTGTGACTGGGAAAAGAAATCTGTGTTTCAGCTCACCCCAGAAAGCCCTACGGTAATTCAGAGTCTATTCACTCCAAAGTATTTTATAAATAAAGAAAAAAACACAGGTTATGAGAAACTGTAATCTTCAGCCACAGCAAAATGCTATTCTTCTTCTCACCTAAACACAATCGGGAGGTGAAGTGGAAAGCACATAAAAACACTTACTGGGACCTCTAGTGCCTTGTCATCAGCATGTAAAGCTTCCCCGTGACATTACAAGAAGAATTATAAGTGTCCACTAAATAAGGAATCAAAAGATAGAGCAAAATTATTCCCAACAGAGGGGGAATTTCCTGCTCTCCAATTCTGACTCACCAAGATAGGGAGAAAATGCTCAGCAAATGGAAAGAAAGTACAGTGTTCGAGTTGGATAAAAAGTTCCATGTGCAGGTGAGCTGGATTCTTGAACCAATTCTCCATTCTCTTTTTTTATAGGAATAATGGTTTCTTTTTTTTTTTAAATTTCTTTATAACAGACAGCTTCCATTTACCAGAGAGCCAATGCAACCTGCTGTGCAAAAGCCAACCTCATGTCACGCCAGACTACTGTCCATCACAGCCCAAGAAAATGTATTGAACTGAGTATTTTTGGTCCAGGAAATCTGGATTTTGTCACAGCTGCAGCAGAGCTCATTGTCCATTAGACAGCACCAAGCCCATTCTGAACACAGAGAACAGCAGAGAAATGTTTAGCCTCCCAATACAAAATAAAAGGAAGGATGATAACTGATAACAAAAATAGGAGTGCTACTTCTCTGTACCAGAGAAATTCATAGAATCACAGAATATCAGGGATTGGAAGGGACCTCAAGAGATCATCTAGTCCCATCCCCCTGCTGGAGCAGAAACACCCAGATCAGGTCACACAAGAAGGTGTCCAGGTGGGGTTTGAATGTTCCCAGAGAAGGAGACCCCACACCCTCTCTGGGCAGCCTGGGACACTCTTCTCTCACCCTCACACTGACTAAATTTTTTCTTCTATTTCTGTGGAACCTTCTGTGTTCCAGTTTGCACCCATTGCCCTGAGTCCTGTCATTGGAGGTCACTGAGAAGAGCCTGGCTCCATCCTCCTGATACTCACCCTTGAAATATTTATAGATATGAATGAGGTCCCCCCTCAGTCTCCTCTTCTCCAAGCTAAAGAGACCCAGCTCCCTCAGCCTTTCCTTGTAAAGGAGATGTTCCAATCCCTTCATCATCTCTGTGTCTCTGTGCTGGACTCTCTCCAGCATTTCCCTGTCCTTCCTCAACAGAGGGCCCCACAACTGGACACAATACTCCAGATGTGGTCTCAAATTCTTTGGGTAAGAGATCATTTATTTCCTCCAAACAAAAGAATCCTAATTACAGCTCAAATCTTCATTGCTTTTCTCCTCTACCATTTTCTTCCTTTCCTTCCTCCTTTCCCTGGTGCATCTTTTCTCCAGCGTTGCTCATCAAATACCTTATGCCTTCAAAAAAAAGAAATCTCATCAAATCTCTGCATTCTCCCTCACCTAAAAGTTATCTGTTTTGAGAATAATTCGCCTGCCTCCTTTTATATATTCCATCTGGAGTTTTTAATAAAGCACAGGGACGCAGGGCTACTGTATTTTTATTAGGAGATGGTAGAAACTTTATAATGATTTCTATTCACATTCAGCCAACGCTCTTCCCCATTGTTCTACCCTATTCACCTCTCCCAACATCCTATTCCCAAATCGTTTTTACTCTGTAATCCTTCGTTGGTTTTGTCTCCTCTTTAGTCTGTCCCCACCTGACCCCCATCCTGCAAGTACAAGGATTTTCCTTTTCTTAACCTTTTCTCCACCCCCTTTTCTTTTGTTGCCCTGATGCCTCAGTCACACAGGCTTTGGGCTCCACTGATGTTTTCATTCTGGTCTCTCAGCTCCTTCAATGTAGATCCAAAATATTCATGGGAGGGGAGGAAAGATACCACCGAGCTTTTCTTTTTAACTCGCTAATCCATCCTAAGTGGGAGGAGAAAGAGCTCCCTGCCATAAACATCTACATTGACGTTAGCAGAGGTGTGCCAGCAGGGTAGGGGACAGACTCAGGGACTTCAAAACGCAGCAGAATGTGAGGATATTAATTTCATCATAATCAAAAACTAAGGATCCAATCAGTCTCACCCCTTACTAATTTGTTTTTAATAAGGGAAATTTAAAGAAGTTTCTCTTGGGTTTAGACCTACACAGCAAGGTGCACGCTCCTAACATCAAGAGGCTTGACCAGGATCCTATGGCAGCAAAACTGATGAGCTTCAAAACACACACACAGTCTTTGCCAAAAATTTCTCACCTCACATGCAATAACAAGGAGAAAACACTAAAAGGGAGTAGGATTGAAATATGAATCATCTGATACAGTTTTCCAGCTGGAATACTGACACAAGTTCTGCCTGCAGATGATATGCAGCTTGGCCATTTGGTACATTCCCACCCAGCAAATGTAGAGGTTTCTTTACTGCTAAGAGAAAAAATAAATAAATAAATAAATTTCTTTTGGGAGCTGTATTTTGGTATCAAATATCTCTTTGTGTTAGTGATTTTACTTTAATATTTTAATGTTTAACAAAAAGACCAGTAGTGTTCTACAGGGGTTAGATATTTCCCATAATTTCCCCTATTTGAGTGAACTTTTAGATCATTTAAATCTCTGCCATTCCCATTGAATACTCACATCCTCCCTCCAAATTCATGGTGAGAAATTTCAGTCAAAACATTTGTCCTTTTCTTGTTTCTTAACAGACTGGAGGTTATTTTTTTTTCCTGTGCTGGAACAAATGGTGACAAAAATGTCCAGGCTCATACAGCTGATTCTCCTTGGAGAGTAGCTGGAAGGAGCCCAAAGGAACACAAGGTTTCTTACTACATGTGGAAGAGGGCCCTGAAATTTGGCCAAATGGGTGACTCTTTCTCATAGGGAATTGCCTTGCTTGTGAAAACTTCCCGGATTTGGCCACGAGAAACATTTGAAATTGCACAGTCCCTGTTTCCTCAGCAAAATACCTCCCTGGAATTTCTGCACCCAGTTCCCTCCCAGCTCCAATAGACCTTGTTACAGTGTCCTGATTTGAGGTAAAATAGAGCAATTTTTCTAGTTTGTAACTTCATTTTACAGCCTCTTCTTTCTGACTGAACTCTGAAATTAACAGCACATAGTTCAGAAACTTCTCACTTTCAGACTGATAAGACCTGGTTACACCAAGGAATGAGATGCAAGAGGCTCTGCTTTTCATTTATAACTCTGACAATTAAGGTCAGAAAATTCCTAATTTGCCTCCCCAGGGCTTGGAAGCAGAAAGACATAGAGGGGTCCCATCTGCAGGGAGGAGAAGACAGGGCAGGAGACCAAACATTGACCAACAGGACTGTTCCATCCCATCTGCTCCATGCTCAGTAAAAAAGATGAAGAATGAAAGGCTCAGCCTCCTTCTTCAATGGCTGATGTCCATCTATCTGTCTGTCTACCTTTGATCCCCATCAGAGCTCTCCTGACTCCAGATCCAGCATCCAGCTCCTGACCATAACTGACCCCAGTCTGGGACCTTCCCTGTGCCTGCTAGGGACATGATCCTCATCCTGGGAGCTTGATATGGTATACATTGTATACCTTTTTACCCTTTTCCTTTTAATTTCATTTATTATTTCTATCTATTGTTTGTATCTATTAATTTAATCTGGAATTTTTCTAAACTCATAACTTTCTTTATTCCTTCCTCTCCTCTCTTTTGGGAAAGGAGATGGGGCCATCTGTTATTCAGAGTGGCTTAACATAGAACACGCAAACAGGCAGGGAATGGCACCTCTCAGGTAAAAAGGGGATATGCTGAGGTTATCAGGGGGAGATGAGGATACATAAGGGAACTGGTGGTGGAATTAATAAGAGCCCAGTGTTACAGTCCAGATTGGAGAAGAATCAAACAGGGAGATGAAGATGCAGATATAAGAAAAGAAATTCCTTACAGTGAGGATGGTGGGACACTGAAAGAGGTTGCCCAGAGAGGTTGTGGATGCCCCCTCTCTGGAGGTGTTTAAGGCCAGGCTGGATGAGGCACTGAGCAACCTGGTGTAGTGGGAGGACCCCTGCCCATGTCAGGGGTGATGGAACTAGATAATCTTCAAGGTCCCTTCCAACCTAAACCATTCTGTGAAAATTGCAGTGCAAAATGGGATGTGAGGATAAGAATCAACTGAAATGATGAGTGAAAAAGCAGCAGTGTTGTGAACCAAAGCCAAACTGATTTGGAGGGTTAGATAGGACAAGAGAGGAGTAAGAATGGGTGAGAATGGAAGGGCAGAGGCACATATGAGGAAAGAGGACAGCCCTCCCCCTCTGCATCCTGGCCATAAACCCCAAATTCCTGAAACGTACCACTCCTCTGTTGTCAACAAAATCCACAGACCCTTCCAGCACTAGCCCACACAGACAATTAAAATCTAATTCTGCCAGACTTCCCATGTCTCTGTGATAAATAGAAAGATTTCAACCTTGCTGACAATCCATTTGTCAATATGCCATGGGATGGTGTTTCAGATTCTTTTGAAAAAAAAAAGCTAAAACCTTTTTCACACGTAAATTAAATTAAAGGAACAACGGGGGAAATTCCATGTGATGCCACATTTAAGGTTAATGAGTAATGGGATAATTACAATGAATAATAAAAAGATAATGAGTGTTCGCAGAGAAGCCCATTAGAACTGCGTATACAACCATTACTCTGTAATTTTATACCTTTTGAACACTTGACTTTGCAACCTTAATGCTTTTTTAACATTGTTTTTGCCTGTGTAATGATATATAACAATCTCCAGACACCATCTGCAGTCTACACATTCCCTTGATCTCTTTCAAACAAATCCTAGTACTGGGTATGAGAAGAGTTGAGTGATTACCTCACTCAGCAACAGCCAGAAGACAGCAAAGGATTCATTTGCTTGTTTCCTCTCCACAAATTCATAATTCCCAATCTCAGCAGCTGGGACCAAGCTACAAGCTCCTGGGTTTGGTTTGTCTGCCTTTAAACATCTGCATTTTTGACAGTTCTGTCAAAATTTCTTGATCTCATTGGTCTCACCACCCAAACCAAGTTCATGAGGCTTCAGGACACAATGAAACAAGGTTTCTGTTAGGGCTGTGGCCAAGAGCATGGCATCAGTCTTCTTCTTGATTCCTTTTCATCTGATGCTGTGCTGACTACTTTATGTGCTGTCATTCACTGATGGACCCTTCTGAGGTAAGGGTGAGGGAGCTGGGTCTCTTTAGCTTGGAGAAGAAGAGACTGGGGAGGGGACCTCATTCATGTTTATAAATTTATGAAGGGTGTGTGGCAGGAGGATGGAGCCAGGCTCCTCTCAGTGACCTCCAATGATAGGACATGGGGCAATGGGTGCAAGCTGGACTCATAGAATGGTTTGGGTTGGAAGGGACCTTAAAGATCATCTAGTTCCAACCCCCATACCATGGGCAGGGTCACCTCCCACTACACCAGGTTGCTCAATGCTTCATCCATCTTGGCCTTAAACACCTCCTGGGAAGGGGCATCCACAACATCTCTGGGCAGCCTCTTCCAGAGTCTCACTACCCTCACAGTAAAGAACTTCTTTCTTATCTCCTTCCTGAATCTCCTCTCTTCCAATCTGCATCCGCTACTCCTAGTCCTGCCATCATGTATCCTATTAAAAAGTCCTGTGGAACACAGGAGGTTCCACAGAAATAAGAGAAAAAACTTGGTCAGGGTGAGGGTGAGAGAAGAGTGGCACAGGCTGTCCAGAGAGGGTGTGGGGTCTCCTTCTCTGGGGACATTCAAACCCCACCTGGACACCTTCCTGTGTGACTTGATCTGGGTGTTTCTGCTCCAGCAGGGGTTTGGACTCAAAGATCTCTCCATGTCCCTTCCAATCCCTGACTTTCTGGGATTATGTGTGACTCCTGCTTAGACATGGGTACCAACCACATTTAATTGGGAAGAGGCATCACACATTTCAGACTACCATCATATTTCAAGGAAAAGTCAATATTAGTAAGGGTTGTTTTTGCATTTCTTCAGACATCACAGATTTTAGCTGCAAATGTCATCTCTTTGCAAGTTCTTAGCTCTTGTTTCTAGAGTACCATCATATTAATAAATGCCCCATGGGACTGTCCCAGTTCCTTATCACTCTAGCAATACTGTGTGACCTTAAAGTCACTGCAAGTCCCTAAACATCTGCATCACTCAGACTGGAATCCTAATGCATACCATGTAGCAACCACCACTACTCTACCTGCATGCTTATATGCAGGTGGTTCTCTTGGCAGATTTCTATTTGCAATAAAAGAAAAAAAAGGAAAATGTAAAAAATAAAACCCTTTTTGCATAAAGAGCAAGCAATTTGGGGAACCAGCTCAGCAACTCATACTACCTGTGGAGCACACATTCACGTTTATAGCCACATGACCTTAAAGCATTCATTGCAGACTGGAAAAGGGGAGTTAACATTAAATAATATTAAATAAGAGCCAATCTCTACTCAGCCCTCTTCAAAGAACAAAAGAAACATGTCTTAGGTGTAAAGTGAGAGATCAAGTAGGAGGAAACAGTAGCAAAGAATCATAGGGTAAGTGAAAAAAACCTCTCTGCATGCCTTTCTGCATTGATTTTTCCTATTATTAAGTTCCTGGCTACAAGAGAAAGGTGTCAGAGATCCCATGCTCTCCACTGCCATAGCAAGTCATTCACTTGTTCTTCAACAAAGAGCAGCATATGAAATTCTCAGTATTTTTATCTCTAATTTGATGTGATTATTTAGTTGCTGCCTCCTTGAATAAAGGAAACATGGTGACACCCATTTGTAAAAGCACAAGAGGAAAAAAACCCCAGTCAGTTGATGTATGGACACTTAGTTGTGTGACTCCTATAAAGATGAATGAAAACAGATTTGAAATTCCAATGTGCTGCTTTGAAAAGGACTGAATCTGAACTGAAATGATGGCTGGTTTTCTATACACAAACACTTCTACACACATGACCCAAGTGGGCTGGTAGATGACAATTGTGATAGTGCACATCTCAGTCCCACAGGACTGAAGGTGATGGAGCAGCTTATCTCTGGTGCTGTGTCTGGGCACACCAAGGAAAACCAGGTCATTAAGAGCAGTCAACATGGATTAACCAAGAGGAAGTCATGCTTGACCAACTTGATTACCTTCTATGAACACATGACCAAGTGGGTAGGTGATGGCAAAGCAGCGGATGTGGTCTATCTTGATTTCAGAAAAGCATTTGATACTGTCTCCCACAGCAGGAAATGTGGTCTGGATGATGGGGCAGTGAGGTGAACTGTCTACTGGCTGAAGGAAAGAAGTCAGAGATTTGTGGTCAATGGGACAGAGTCAAGCTGGAGGCCTGTGTCTAGTGGAGTTCCTCAAGGATGATCTCTTGAGGTTCCTTCCAAACCCTGATTTTCTGCGATTCTGTGACCATCTGGAAGCAGTTTGACCTGGTCAAACCCTTTTTGACCTCTTTAACATCACAACCACCTAAAGCAAAGCACTTCCAGAAGTGGACATCGTGAGCTGCACACCCAACCCCTCAATCCAGGAGCCTGTGGCTCTGCTCAGTGTGTGGTTGCCATCTACCTTCAGAGCTCAGCCCCCAGCTCTGGCCTCCTCCTTTGAGCTGGTGGTTGTTGCACGTCTGCCAGCACAAATACCACTGCCTTTTGGCTGGAGGAGAGGTGTCATACCAAGCCTGAGATTTCTGGAATATGATACTAGGGTTTCTAGGTTAGCATGATGGAGCTTCTAAATTTCCACCTTAGTAATACAAGAGAATGTATACAAAGAGGCAAGTTGCAAAGTAAACAGCTGAAATTTCAGAAATACCAGAATTAAGGCTGCTTATTCCACCTTAACTACTCCCTTGAGTCTCTTCATTAGAATAAAAAGTACAGTTACAAAGAAATCTTTGCCTTGTTCTCAGTGTAAGGTGGGCACTGATAACAGAATGACAAAATATTCCCCATTTAATTTTTCTCATCACTTTTTAATACCATCCCATATTTACTGTACAACATTCAGACTCTGCTCTGAAGACAGAATTATTAATGTTTGCATAGGCTTTCGAGCAGGTATTTGTCACCCCGGTGACAGTGGGCTTCAGCACACCTGTAAATTCACCTTCCCAACACACAAGGAAATAACAGAATCATAGAATGGTTGGGGTTGGAAGGGACCTTAAAGATCATATAGTTCCAACCCCACTGCCCCAGGTTGCTCAATGCCTCATCCAGCCTGCCCTTAAACACCTCCAGGGAGGGGGCATCCAAAACTTCTCTGGGCAACCTCTTCCAGTGTCTCGCCACCCTCACAAAAAAGACCTTCTTTCTTATATCCAGCCTCATGGAGAACTATGTTCACTTTCAGTTAACAGGTGGGCAGCTGAGCCTTGTACCAAAATGAACTAAAAATTGTGATTAAAATTATCTAAAAATTAACTAAAAGCATTGGGATCCAATGCAAATTTTAAAGGAAGACCTACATTTTCAGAACATGGTGCATCATATAGTTCAAAACCCAAGCTTCTACTAGGAAATACACACTTAGTCCTTACTCCTATGTAAAATGGAGGCGTCAAGCAAGCAATCCCCGATGTGGCTCTTCCATGAAACCTGAATCTCTTAGAATCACAGAATGGTTTGGGTTGGAAGGGACCTTCAAGATCATCTAGTTCCAACTCCACCCCACCATGGGCAGGGACACCTCCCACTAGACCAGGTTGGTCTATGCCTCATCCAGCCTGGCCTTAAACACCTCCAGAGAGAGGGCATCTACAATCTCTCTGGGCAAATCTCCTTCTCAAATCTTTTTCTCAAACAGACCTTAGCCATATGATTATCACAAGCAGGACCTTCCTGTCCTGTCCTGTGTGGTCAGCCTACCAAACTGCAGTCCTGCAGATATCATGGCAGCAGAGAGAGCTGCTGAGCCTTGGCAGGCAGGTTCTGCTCCAAAGCTCAGACCTGCAGGCTGATCTCAACCTTCTTGCTCAGTAAACTTAATCCTACTGTCACAGCTGATAAAGAGAAGATTTTTCATAGGAAAGGATGGGAAACCCCTTAACAACAAGCAGTTCCACCAATCCCTTTCTGTATATAAATTAATGATACTGAATTGTAAAATTATCAGAGAATGGAGCAATAATTTTATGAAACAGAGAGCTAAAATAGACTCCAAAGGATTAACATCCACAGTAGATTATCCCCTCCATACTAAATTGGGTAATGGATTTCTCTGAATAGGATATTTCTTTATTGCAGAAGCATGACATACTCCTGAAAAAGAAAAAAGATGTGTAATATCTTGCTTTACTTATGCATTTTGTTTTCTTTTCCTATTTGCCAGTCATTTAGAAGCAGGGATCTTGATTGACAATACAGGAGGATGTTCATATTGAGGTGTCTCAATACAATGGGGAGGAACACAGAAACCACATGATCTTGTTTGGAAAGACAGAGCAGAGCTCTGCATCTGAAGATTTCTGGTCATCACCAGAGCACAGAGGGACCCAAGTAAGCAAAAATAGCATTGTGGTTAAGATTATGGACTAAACTTGGAAGACATCCTCTGGTTCCTGGCTCTGCTGCAGACATCCTGTGTGTCCTTGGATAAACGCCTCTTGTGAGGCTAATTTCATTTATGTGCTCATGCACATAGTAATGAGCCTCATAAACAGCCTATAAATATAATCACTTGAAATAATTTTTAAGGTACAAACTCTCAGATTCAGCGAAGGGTTTCATGTTCTCTTGGGAAATGGGAAAGCATTTGCTCTGTTAAAGCCATGAGATGGATTTGGACCTAGCTCAGTTTCAGTGGCATCTGTGTGCACACTGACATTTGGCATGTGCAGACCACTGCAATTTTTAAAAGTCTGCATTATTTGAACAATTTCCCTTTTTTTTTTCCCTAGGACTGGGACCACAGGATGTCAGTAGGAAGCGAGGAGAACTACACGTATCAATGATGGTACGTTTGAAATATGTACTGGCTCTGTGTCCCTTTTGTTCAGAATTCTTGGAAACATCCTGTAAAGATCTGTGTGTGTGAGTGTGTACAACACTTGTAACTGTTCACTCAGACTCTTAAGTACATCTGCAAGTTACACGTTCCAACACGAAGCCTGAAGAAGAGAAGGCTCAGGGGGGACCTCATAGTAACTTCTCAGTACCTGAGGGGGTCCTACAGAAAGGCAGGGGTAGGACTTTTTAATAAGATATCTGATGGGAGGACTAGAAATAATGGATGTAAATTGGAAGGGGGTATATTCAGGCTTGATATAAGAAAGAAATTCTTTCCTGTGAGGGGGGTAAGACACTGGAACAGGTTGCCCAGAGAGGTTGTGGATGCCCCCTCAATCCCTGGAGGTGTTCAAGGCCAGGCTGGATGAGGCACTGAGAAACCTGGTCTAGTGGGAGGTGTCCCTGTCTATGGCAGGGGCGTTGGAACTCAATGATCTTTAAGGTCCCTTCCAACCCAAACTATTCTATGATAATTCCCACAGGAAAGTTGGTCTGAAGAGCATCTGCCAAATCTACTCACTGGGGTGTAGCTCTCCATTTGTGGTACAAGCTCCTCATTCAGTCTGTCTGTTGGTGCCCTGACAGCCAAGTTCTGCTACAGACATCCACAAATCCAAGTTAAACCACTGCTGCAGCAGGTCTGGATGAGGTGGGCAACATGTGCAACACACCAGGGACCCCAGAACCAGCCAGCAAACAAAAGTTTGGACCGCCCTAATAGTCCCAGTTCGGTTTGTTGATCCCCATCTCTTCCTTCACAATAACAATAATCATGGAATCATAGAATGGTTTGGGTTAGAAGGGACCTTCTAGATCATCTAGTTCCAATCTCCCTGCCATGGCAGGGACACCTCCCACTACACCAGGTTGCTCAGTGCCTCATCCAGCCTGGCCTTAAACACCTCCAGGGACTGAGGAGGTATCCACAACCTCTCTGGGCAACCTCTTCCAGTGTCTCACTGCCCATACAGGAAAGAACTTCTTATCTCCATCCCAAATCTCCCCTCTTCCACTTTGCTTCCATTACTCCTAGTCCTGCCATCCTGGACCCCATTAATCATAGAGTTTGAAACAGAATAATCTCCTTTAACGAATATCTTCATGCAGGTATTGACCTTCTGTGGCTCAGATAAAGCAAAGTTTATCAGGAATCAGTAAATTACACAAGTGATTTTGAAAATCTGTGTCTATTCCCTGCACCTACCCCCAGTGTCCAACCCAGATCTCATATAAAAACTCTTCTGCCCACTTTCCCAGGTGCTTTACCTGGGACATGTCATTATAGAAGCTTCCTGAATTTTTTCCTAACTTTAATCCATCCAGTTAAAAAACTGTGATTTAGGGCATTATTTCTGGATTATTTACAGGCAAAATGCTGTCTGTGTTGAAAAACTCATCAGGAATACAGTTGCCAGAAAGCAATGAGTTTCATAATGGGAAAGTGTTGCTGAAGAGACTCTTGACAACAAGCTAGAAAGTAGTTAATGTTCATTATTCATTGGTAAAGTGACTATTGTTTTCTTTAAATCTCTGTGCTACTCCCAGCATCATGTTACTGCTCTCAAACAACAAGAAATGCCAATTCCTTAATGAATTTTAATCCTACAAGTAGCCTAAGATTTATCAATTATGTAGTATCGATTTCTAATATAAAAATGAGATGGCAAGAAGATAAAATTAAGGATATGAGAAAAAGAAACCTGCTATCTCCACATTAAAAGCATCTGTAGATGCAATGCAGCTAGAAAGCCTGTGACTGCAGCATCTACAAGAGCTGATAACTCACATGTGTCACTTCCATATATTAAAAAGGCAGCTACATAACTACTGGGTGAGGATGACATGTTGCCTTTTTTCTAGATGGAAGCTCCATTACTGAAGTGGATTCAAGTTCATTTAAGGTCAAAGCTCAGTTTCTGGAACTAGCTCTGCTGTCTGGTCTGTCAGAGAATTAACAGCCTCAGCAATTAGGAAGCAGCTCCCTTTTGGAAGGGAAATGAGCAGAGACATGAAGATCCATCTCTCTCCCTTTTCCTCTAAGGAATGACCTGACTTACAGAATTATAGAATCAGAGAATGGTTTGGGTTGGAAGTGACCTCAAAGATCATCTAGTTTCAACCCCCCTGCCATGGGCAGAGACATGTCCCACTAGACCAGGTTGCTCAATGCCCCATCCAGCCTGGCCTCAAACACCTCCAGGGAGGGGGCATCATCTACCTCTGGGCAACCTCTTCCAGTGTCTCACCACCCTCACAGGAAAGAAATTCTTTCTTAACTCCAGCCTAAACCTCCCCTTTTCCAGTTTGCATCCATTCCTCCTAGTCCTGACATCCTGGACCCCATTAAGATGACCTCCCCCAGCCTTTCTGGAGATGCTCTCCAGGTATTGAGAGGCTACTATGAGGTCTATCCTGAGCCTTCTCTTCTCCAGGCTGAACAACCCCAACTCCTTCAGCCTGTCTTCAGATGGGAGGTGCTCCAGCCCTCTCATCATCTTTGTGGTCCTCCACAAAGAGCTGCTCCAACAGCTCCATATCCTTCTTATGTTGAGAGCTCCAGATATGGAGGGGGATTCTCCAGAGCCAAGCAGAGGGGCAAAATTACCTCTCTTGACCTGCTGGCAACACTTCTCATGATGCAGCCCAAGACTGGGTTGGCTTCTGGGCTCCAAGCACACACTGCTGGCTCATGTTGAATTTCTCATCCACTGATACCCCCAAATCCTTCTCTTCAAGGCTGCATTCAAGCCACTCTCCACCCAGCCTGTACCTGTGTTTGGGGTTATACATTAAATGCCTAAGCACTGAGATGTCTCAGTGAAAATAAGGCCTGTAGCAAAGCAAGAATCTTGACACTCCCAAGAACTTTTTAATTTTGGCAAGCAAGTTATGTCTGTGAAGCTGACGTGGAGAAAATGAGGATGTAATAGTGCCACAGTGCAATATTAGAACATTATGAATAACATCCATAATGCCATCCAAGAGCTTCCAATAGAAGACTACTGATACAGCAAAAAAAAAAGGGCTCATATTTTATTAAAGCTGAGGATATAGTGACAGCTCAACAGTAAACTGCATGTAACAATTACTCAACAACAGGTTCTACACCAAGCTTCAATAGTGCCTTGCTTGTATGCTTTTGGCATTCACTTTTTATTCCCCTTTTTTTTTTTTTGGTGCACTGTAATAACAAGGGCATTGCTTATATTTACTGAAATCCCTCCAACTACATATAAGCTGTGACCAGGATCGTATTTACCACCCTCTCACATTGTCCCTTTATTGCTATTTTCTGCTTTTCAGGGAAATACACTTAACATAGAAGCACAGGCCAAATCCAAAATGAGCCTTAAATAATCTTGTTCAGGGCAACAGAGAATAATGACTTGTCTTCAATGAGGGGCATAATTACAACAAGCTGTCAAAGGAAACTTTAAGAAGGTTTGGGGGCAGGGGGAATTAAAAGCTATTTACCTCTATCAAAGCAGAATGAATAAGGGTAATGAGTAATAACCCTGAGAAAATTACAACAAAGGGGGAACATTCTCAGCACCATGAGTGGGAAATTAATCAAGTCCCTCTTTTGTTAAACAGGTGTTGCACAATAAATTCCCTCTGTTCCACCCTGAAAAAGCATCCTTATTATTAGAAAGGAAAAAGTTCTAAGAAGAAGTAAACAAGAAAAATGCTACCTTGTCCTTACAATGCAATGTTTGCAAATGTCTCAAAGCCCCATTGAGCTCAAAACTGTAAAAGAAATCCTGAAGCTCAGTATCTTACTTACGGTGTTTTGATTTTAAAATAAATTCTAAAATTAAATTCTAAAATATCATGTCTTAAATTAACTAGGAGTAATGGTCAAGGGAGGTGATTTTGCCCCTCTGCTAGGCTCTGGTGAGACCCCAACTGGAGCTACTGTGTCCAGTTCTGGAGCCCTCAACATAAGAAGGACATTGAGCTATTGGAGTGGGTTCAGAGGAGGGCTACAAAGATGATGAGAAGGCTGGAGCACCTCCCTTGTGAGGACAGGCTGAAGGAGTTGGGTTTGTTCAGACTGGAGAAGGCTCAAGGGGCTTCTCAGTACCTCAAGGGGACTACATAATGGCTGGAGTAGGACTTTTTAATAGGGTCCAGGATGGCAGGACTAGGAGTAATGGATGCCAAATGGAAAAGGGTAGATTTAGGCTGGAGATATGAAAGAAATTTCATATTGTGAGGGCGGTGAGACACTGGAAGAGGTTGCCCAGAGAGGTTGTGGATGCCCCCTCAATTCCTGGAGGTGTTTAGGGCCAGGCTGGATCAGGCACTGAGCAACCTGGTGTAGTGGGAGGTGTCCCTGCTCATGGCAGGAGGGCTGGAACTAGATGGTCTTAAATGTCCCTTCCAACCCTTCAATGATTCTACCTAGCAGGCAATAAATTGTTGACTATTAGATGCATTTGAACAACACACTAAGTAATTTGCACAAAGCTTCATGCAGCCACTAACAACGTACTGGTGTGCCCACTGGAGATACACAAACATCTTGATTACACGTACAATTCCACAGTCCCCCCCCTAAGCCAGGGAATACTTAGTTTCCAAGTCAGGGAGGCACAATGCAGTTGTGTAAACAGAAGACTGAAAATCAGGAAATCCTCAGTTCTAAAATGGGATCCAACTGTGCCCCTTTTTCCTGTCCACAAAAAAGTTAATGAAGCAACCTAAGCTGCCCGCCCTTCCCTCCCTCTCCGACAGGAACACAAGTGTCTAACTACCAGTCTTAGACAAGTGCTGGGTGTATTAAATAAATTAACATGGCTGGATTAAATAAGTTTACTCCTTTTACACATTCAGAGGAAGAAAAAAGCTCTATAAGCACTAGACACCACTGAAATAGCGAGCAGGAGATCTTTTCAAGGGTGAATTACTACATTTCCTTCCCTTATAGATGGATTACTCATTAATGCAGCAAAACAAAGATTGGATTTGACAGTTCTCAAGGAATAGTTTTGACTGTTACATCTGCTCTTGATTTGACACTACAAATAAAAGCATTATTCAGCAGACCCTGATCATATTCCCAAACCATTCCTGGGGGCTACAATTTTGAGACTCTCTGTACTAATTACTTTCTCTAATATCCAGTTCAGCTCAGTCTTGTAACTTTAGAAAGAGGGATATGCAAAGTATGTTACAGCTACTCCTTATAAAATTATTTGATGACAATCAGCTTACTCATTTTGAGGACTATGAAATATTCCTTGCACTCCCGCACCTTCAGATTTATTTAAAAAATACAAACAAAATCTCTATTTCTTACAATAAATGTAAGAAATCTGAAAAACAAAGGCAACTCCTAAGCAAAAAAAATCCCAAGAGTCCGTGCACAAAAGAGCTAACTAACATGAATGCTCAAGAGATCCATCTGTTTAAATTAAAAACTAAGAAAGAGAGAAGTGATAATAAAACTGTGAGCTTATAAACAGTTCAGGAATCTAAAACACAAGAGGGATAGCTTGCTAAGTTTCTTTTGCCCTTTACATCAAATAAAACATTCACAAATTAAGGTAAATTATAGAATCATAGAATGGTTTGGCTTGGAAGGCACATTCAAGATCACCTAGTTCCAATCCCCCTGCCATGGGCAGGGAAACATCCCACTACACCAGGTTGATTAATGCCTCATCCAGCCTGGCCTTAAACACCTCCAGAAGTAAAAGTGAGAAAACTTCAACCAACCAAAAAACCACACATCTAAACAACACCCTTTCTTCACTTTTCCCCATTTCAGCATCTGCTGTAGTTGTGGTACAGGGTGAAGGTAGCTGAATGCCAGTAACAAGTACAAATGAGACTGGAGGGTGGTGTTTGGAAAAGACCCTCTAGGAAGAAATGAGCCGTGTAGAGAAAACATGAGAACCCTTTTGCAGAATACAAGGCACAAAATTGCTTTTGAATTTTGCTCTTCCTTTAGAAGCTACTGGAAAATAAATAACCTTCCCCTAGTAGCCATAAATAATTGCTTTAAAAGGAGAATGGTCCTGTATAAGAAATCTCATTGTCAAAGCCTAAAGAGAAATGGAGGCTTCTAAAAAGTGCAAAATTTGCTCTTGAGCCTTCCTCTATCATCTGCTTTGGAGTTATTGTGCCCAGTTCTGGAGCTCACAACGTAAGAAGAAGATTGAGCAGTTGGAGCAAGTCCAGAGAAGGGCCATGCAGAACTTGAGAAGGCTGGAGCACCTCCCTTATGAGGACAGGCTGAAGGAGTTGTGTTTGTTCAGCCTGGAGAAGGCTCAGGGGGGACCTCAGAGTAGCTTCTCATCATCTGAAGGAGACCTCCAGAGAGGCTGGGGTAGGAGTTTTTAATAGGGTCCGGGATGGCAGGTCTAGGAATAATGGATACAAAGTGGAAGAGGGGAGATTTAGGCTGGATAGAAGAAAGAAGTTCTTTCTTATGGTGGTGAAACACTGGAACAGGTTGCCCAGAAAGGCTCTGGATGCCCCCTCCCTGGAGGTGTTTAAGGCCAGACTGGATGAGACATTGAGCAACCTGGTGTAGTGGGAAGTGTCCCTGCCCATGGCAGTGGGGTTGGAATTAGATGATCTTGAAGGTCCCTTCAAACCCAAACCATTCTAAGATTCTAAGAAATTCTTCTCCAAAACACTTCTATAGCTTTTATATCATGAGCAAATATAATTGGAAGTAATGGTACATAAATATGAGAGTCATGGGTCTTGGACAGGTCAGTCAATCTATGTCAAATTATTCTAGCTGCATATTTGGCCTTCAAGTGAGATTTCCCATGAATGCATGAAGCCTTGCATTGTGTATTATCTTGTTCACTCCAGAGTAAGATAGAAAATTTCATCTCACCTCTCTAAATTTTGAAGAACCAATATATGCCTTCACAGAATCACACAGGACCACAGAATATCAGGGACTGGAAGGGACCTCAAGAGATCATGTAGTCCAATCCCACTGCTGGTGCAGGAACACCCAGATCAGGTCACACAGGAAGGTGTCCAGGTGAGGTCTCCAGAGAAGGAGACCCCACAGCCTCTATGGGCAGCCTGTGCTACTGTTCTCTCACCCTCACCCTGACAAAGTTTCTTCTCCTATTACTGTGGAACCTCCTGTGTTCCAGTTTGCGCCCATTTCTCCGTGGAGGTCACTGAGAAGAGCCTGGCTCCATCCTCCTGACATTCACTCTTTACATATTTATAAACACAAATGAGGTGTCCCCTCAGTCTCCTTTTCTCCAAGCTAAAGAGACCCAGTTCCCTCAGCCTTTCCTCAGAAGGGAGATGCTCCAATCCCTTCATCATCTCTGTGTCTCTGTATTGGACTCTCTCCAGCAGTTCCCTGTCCTTCTTTAACTGAGGGGCCCAAAACTGGACACAACATTCCAGATGTGGTCTCACCAGGGCAGAACAGAGGGGGAGGAGAACCTCTTTCCATCAGCCTTCCTGGCCACAAGACCACTTTGCTGGCTTTTTGTGAGCTTTGAAGCCCACAAAAAGAAATCTCTATTACGCAGGCTACATGCTTTGAATACATCCAAACTTCCTGCCTGTCATCAGCCATGCTGAGCAGACAGGCCCATGATTTCTTATCTAATCAACCTCAGAGTGTCTGTGAAACCAACAGCTTTGTCTGAGCAATTGGAAAAATAGATAGAGAACAAAGGGGGAGACCCATCTTGACAGGGCTTCTTCCTCAAGTGCACAAACCCAGCTGCAGTGGAAAGTATAAATATTTCATTCACTATTTTGTACTCTATTTCTCCAGTGATTTGTGCTCCAGCTCCTTTCCTTCAAAGGTGCATTAATGTCTTCTTTTAACAGCATCCCTCCTAAACTTTTCCCCTTGCTTAATGGGCCTGAAGGGATTCAACCCTTAGCAGAAAAAGGCATCTGTTGTACATACCATCACAGAATTAGGCTATCATAATACCAACTCATTTATTTTCATTTTGTGGAAGTGTACCTTCCCTTGAGAGTGATGCTACGGGGTATATTTCCTTCCTGATGCTTCCT
Organism: Turnix velox; assembly: GCA_013400935.1. NCBI lineage: Eukaryota > Metazoa > Chordata > Aves > Charadriiformes > Turnicidae > Turnix > Turnix velox. The sequence goes on along the minus strand of VZTY01007858.1, from coordinate 9,138 downwards.
TTCATGTATTGTATGATATTAAGGAGAGACACTTGCATTCAGACATCAGAAGCACAAAGCTCACTTTCTACCTTGCATTTTGAGGACACATTATCCCAGAAAGATAAGCAGGCTGATTAACAAAGAGCTCCAGAAAACCTGCCTGCCTCAAAGAAAAGCAAAGCATCCTCTTTGTGCTTGTCAAAGTTTCACAGCTCTGGACACCAACCAGACTGAACCAACCCCAATTTGCTTTTGGTTTAGGCGACCTCCTTCTGTATAAATTAGACAGAGCTGAGCTGAACATCTCAGCCAGGTCAGCTGTGCTCTCTCTGCCAGAACACACACCACAACAGTCAACATCAGCACAAACAATAGTGCCATTCATCTTTGTGATGTTGAGAAACTCTTCATCTACAAGGAGTTACAGCCAGGGTAATCCTTTGGGTCTGAAATAAATAGGATTCTTTGCAAGGAGTGCTCAGAGTCTCCCTTGTGTACAAAATCAAGACCAGGTAAACCAAAACAACCTTGACATGAAGACATTTGAGGGACTACAGTTATCAAAGCTGATAACTATTTTTGCTTCACAGAATCAGGGATTGGAAGGGACTTCAAGAGATCATCTAGTCCCATCCTCCTGCTGGAGCAGGAACTCTTAGACCAGGTCACAAAGGAAGGCATCAAGGTGAGGTTTGAATGTCTCCATTACTTTTGTAATGTGGCCTTGGTATATTTTTTCAGTTCACCTGAATGGAATGATGCTACTTCAACAGTAAATTAAATTCACTTTAAGTCTGCTGAGAGTGGACCAGTAAATTTCATGACAGAACAATGAGGGTTTTGAGTGTCCTAAACAGATACCTGATAGTTCAGTAGGATCCTCCCTTATGAGGACAGGCTGAAGGAGTTGGGGTTGCTCAGCCTGGAGAAGAGAAGGCTCAGAGGGGACCACATAGTAGCTGCTCAATACCAGAAGGGGGCTATAGAAAGGCTGGGGTAGGACTTTTTAATAGGGTCCAGGTCTTGGAAGCCATTAGGGCAGAAATTAATGTGTGAAGTTAGAAATAATATTGTACCTTGTTGTTTTTAGTGTGAAAATAATCATATTAGAGGAAGAGAGTGTGGGAGGGATGACAACCACCTCAAGCATTTCAGTCTGTTTGAAATACATCCATGCTCTATCCAACAACACAGCAGCTAATACACTGCACACTTCTTCCTAAAAATAATTAATTAACAATAATACTTCAGTAAAAAAATTGAACATTTCCAAACATGCCAGGTTTTCATATTTTTATCTCCTTTTTCTTAGCACACTGTGAAGAACTCCACTATACAAACAAACTAAGGAGAAGGATTCTGGTTTTGCAGAGAAACTGGTGGCATGTTGAAAGATGAAAACATAAACCAGCTACTTTCCTATTAGGGCAAGAGAGGAAGAACAGCCTTAGGCAAAATTTTCCAAGGGCAGTTTTTAAGATGTAGTTTGTGGAACTGAGGGAAGAAGTGTGTTTCATTTTCCTGCCTAGCACGATAGTGCTCAGGAAGAAATACAGAGCCAATGCTTAATGGTTCAAATGGAGATGTTGGCAAGGAGCTGTCTTGGAAACAGACAGATCTGCAGTGGTTTTGACTCGGTTTTAATCTATGTTGAGCTGAAAACTCAAGGTTCAGGAGAGGGAAAATGTACCTAATTTTCCCGACTGTTTCTTCATGAGAGCATTTTTGAAAGATCCTGTGTTCTTCCAGGGCTAGGGGCAGTCATCTGTCTTACCTTCAGAGAAATTTCAGATGTCTGGTTAAATAACACAGGGAGAAGATGGAGGAGTGGGGGGAGAGAGAGCCATTTCTTCTCTCACTGAGTCAGAAAGTAGATTCTACAGTCTGCAGCACATAGAAGGGGACTGATTTCATAGAGTTAGGATGCATCTCAATGTATAATAGGCTTCAGTTTAAGAGAACTCATACTATAGAATCATAGAATGGTTTGGGTTGGAAGGGACCTTCAAGATCATCTAGTTCCAACCTCCCACTAAACCAGGTTGCTCAATGCCTCAACCAGCCTGGCATCTTCCAAAGCTTTCAGTTGTGGAAGGCAAATCCCCAAGGAGAGCAACCCCCAGATTCTGAGCAGACAGGACAGGAAAGCTTCCCTACACTGCAGAGATGGGGCTGAAGGACATGGGAGGATGAAGGATGAGGTTGCCTGTATGCAACCTCCACCATATGGAAAGCAGTTTTTCATCTGTTCTGCTCCATCCAAAAAAAAGAAGGGGGGGGTGTTAATGAACATGAGCACAAAATACAACTATGGTTGTGAAATCCTAAAGTGACAGGGAGAGGAAAACAACACTGCCTTGGAGTCACTGCAGGCTCAGCCATTGAATGATGCTGAGAAGGTCAGAGTCCCCGTTGACTGACACTGGAGATGAATTCAAGCCACACAAATTCCATCCAGCTCAGTTTCAGACTTGCCATTATTTTTGCAACCCTGCACAAATCAGCAGCCTACAGTGACAGGACTGCCCTTGCTGTCCTGCTTTGTTCTTGGTGAAGGCAGTGGAAAAGTCTGCTCTGCCAAACACACAGAAATCCTGAGGAAGAAACCTGTGCTTCTTACCCCTTTTCCATGACTTTCCTGTTTACTGTAAAAGTTTTTTCCACTAGCAATAAAATACTCCACACATTTGACTTCCATCTTGCAGCAATGTATGGTTGCATAATCTTTCAGTCCGGTCAGCTTTTCCAGTTGCCTTTCATCTTCCCTGCACAACATCTGTTTTTCAAAGGCAACAGATTCTCCACTGCTGTCTTGGGACAAGACAGGGACATCTTCCCTGAGGAAGGCATTTTCTTGCTGTTTTGCCTTGTGTAAATTAGCAGTGACATCTTCTGACACTCTTGCTAAACCTTCAGGGCTGCTTTTCCTTTGTGAGATGTCTAACCACAGAATCATAGGGTTGGACTGGACCTTTAAAGGCCATCTAGTCCAACCCCCTGCAGTGAGCAGAGACATCCTGCCCTAGATCAGGTCGCTCAGAGCCTCAGCAAGCCTGGTCTTGGAAGTCTCCAGGGATGGGTCCTCCAAAAACCTCTCTGGTCAACCTGTTCCAGTGTCTCACCACCCTCACGGGGAAGAACTTTTTCTTGATGTCTAACCTAATTCTGCTCTGCTCTAGTTTAAAAGGTCTCACTATGCTGGCACAGCCAACACACATGGTTTTGCTGGTCTTTTCATTATGCTGAACAATTTAAAAATGGAGGGACTACACAAAAAAACCACAGCATAGTATCAATGTCTGAAATATTTTCACGTTCATTTATTTTAGGACATGGGTGGGATACTCAAGCCAGGATGGCAAACACTATTAGATGACAATTTTCTGTTCCATCAATAATGTCTGGCAAAAATACTCAGCACTACTGTGCAATTTTGTGCTCTGTTTTACTTCACTCCTCAGCTGACACTTCTCCTTTATTTCTTGCCATCATATATAATGTGGAAGCTCCTGAGACCAAGAACTTTACTAGGAAACAAAAATGGACTTGTTTTGGTTCTTCCTCCACTATGGAGAAATGTTCAATTAGGAATCCCCCAAAGAGGGCAAACCTCTAATGTTTGGTATCTAGACACTTTTATAAAATTTACCCATTTTGAATTGCCTCTTGTTGAAGATCAGATTTTATCAGTTTGGAAAATACATATGTATCTATCTATCTATCAGATTCCTTTTACACTCATAGTGCTACCATACATTTAATAAATCCGAGATGAGTCCAAAAGCATAATGATTTTCAGATTTGGCTGGGTATATTCATCTCTGCTGCTTTTTTTTCCAGAGTGTATTTCACTCATTGACAAGATAATTAGGCCACTGGGAAGGTACATTGCTGCTACCATGGCTGCTTCCACAGAAAGCCCTTTTCTGATTGCATTTTAAGTTAGTCCTTCATCAATAAGTGCTGATGCTTGTGCAGCAAGGGAGGATTACCTGAACGATGAAGAAAAGGAACATATGAAATTACCTGGCCAGAGAGGCTACAAAAGCAATAAGCAACTGTGCTGGGTAAAAAGCTTGAATATGCACCTGATATGAGAATACTTTCAGTCCTAAATACTCTTTTCTAGGCAAATCTGCAACAAACAGCATCATACAGGCTGACTGAGCTTCTCAAGCCAAGTTGTGCAAGTTAACTAAAAATTAAGAAGAAAAGAAGGTTGTGGATGCCCTCATGGATGGCTCTCTCCAAACCACCTAGAGCAGGTCATTATGGTCATTATTGGTTGAATTGACTTGATTCTCTCATGAAGCTCCAGGATGTCCTGGCATATGCATAACCCTAACCCCTAACTGATAAAGCTTTAAATAGTAAACATTTTTGAATTGATGGAAATATGGAATTTCTCAGTGATCTGCTAGGAAGGAATGGTTATTATCTGCCAAGGACCAATATTCTGGTGAGAACACAGGCTCTGTGTTGCAAAGGGATTTAGCTGAAATGAATCCTGATGGATGACCATGGCTCATTTTAATTATTATAAAAAGAAGCTAAAAGAACAAAAAAACCCCACACCTCTCCCAAATACAGCACCTCCTCGTTATATGACTGATGGCAAGATGTCCACCTATGCAGGGAATGGTGGCTCTTCATCTGGAATGAACTGTCACTAGTCGAGAGTGGAAACTGACCACTTAAATCTGTGCCTGATTTTTACATAGTCTGAAATATTCCAAAATAACTTTCTCATTACAAGAAAAAAAAAACCAAAATCACTTGGGAAATTAGTTTTACTTCTCGGCTTTTCCACCTTAAAAGAAGAATGTAAAAATCTGAAATTAAAACCAGGGATAATCGAGGGTCTAGTTCCCCACTGAAGGATTATTATGGGAATATATAAAAGGGGACAATTATTCTGAATTCAGCCTAGAAAAAAAACCTCAAAAAACTATTTTTGTTTGTTTTACGCAGGTATCAAATAAAAAACTTCCTGTCCTACAGATTATGGATTTTAAAAGCCACTTTAAAACAGTCTGTTAAGATCTCATCCTCGGTGTTGAATTCAAATGTGTTTCAAACATACTGAACTATCACTTTGCAATACATTACTTACCCAGGATCATTTTAATTTTCACCCAGTGCTACTAAAAATTCAGCTCTCCTCCTTTGCCACATCTTTGTGTACATAATGAACTTTATGATTTCTTACAGGCACCATCTATTGCTTTTGGTTTGACTTTCAAGTAGTTTTTCCCAAGTCATTTTTCAGTAAGGGAAGAAAGCCCAAATACAACAACTTGCCTTATGAGATTTGTCATCTTATTTTATTACAAGACAAGATAGTTGGGTTTTTTTAAAGATTAATGCATGGAATAGGTTTTTGCAGAGCATATGTTTCAGAAGCATTCACCCTCATGTCACCTCTAATATGTCCAACAGCACACTCTTTCACAACTGAAAACCAAAAAACCCATCAAACAATCCAACACCCAAACCTATGTGACTTCTCAAATTAGTAGGAGGATTCAGCAAGTTTACAGGAAAAATATTTGACTTGACCAGGTCAAATTTAACTTAACTTTGTACTTTGACTTTCAAAGTGAGAGACCAAACATGCTGGGGAAAAAATACCTTGAATACAGCAGGGACATCCATGTGGGGATCTCACCTTCCTTCCTACCTCATGCAATTGTATCTAAGCATGAGGCTTTAAACCTATTTCAGAACAGGAATCAGTTTCAAAACATCAGGATGACTACTGACAAGTATTTCTGCATCATCCTGCTATGTGGGAAATGCCATCAAAAGAAAAAAAAACTAAGTAATACCTTCTGGTACATTTAGCAAGGTGGTAGGTAATAAGAAACATGAGTTCCAATCTCAGTAATGTTTCTCATCTAATTTCACTCTACACCAGTTCTCCTGAGCTATAAAAGAAATGTTCCCCCATTCAAATACTGAGGATAACAGCCAGTACTCATAGGATGCTAGAGAATCCTTTTATTAATTAACCTGAAAGTTATCATCCACCAAAGTGTGTGGGGGAACCTCACAATTCCTGACTGTTGTAACTTGGGTTTCTTTCACCAGCCCACGCTGCCTCAAAGAGGGCAAAAGCAATTTGGGAATAAAAGCAGAGGTGAAAATGTAACATCCACAGCCACCAAAATCATTCCTGGAAACAAGCAAAAGCAAATTCAAGAAAGTGTTAAAGTGAGAAAAAAAGAAAACAGCTAAAATATTTGCAAGAGAAGGCGCTGGGTGCTGAGAGAAAAGGAGTTGAGGGATGAATTCCAGCTCTGTAGAGCTCTGCAAGTGGGTGGCTGTGTGAAATACACTTTATTTCAGCCTTTTTAAGCAGTTTGAACACTTTTAACAAAATAGTTGGAAATAAGAACCATCCACAATTGACAGAACAAATGTAAGCAACAGCAACCATACAAGCAATTATGTAAAGTGTGCCTGGGGAATTTCCCTCCATCAACTGAGAAAACAGCACTGAAGAAAACCACATGGGGATGGGACATAACATGAAAATATTTCAACTGTTGCATCAATAAGGATTTTCTGAGGGATTATTATCCTAGATGCCATCCCCTAGAGACTATGCATTTCTCTCCTTTATCAGTTGCAGGAACACTGTTATTTTTACATTCCTACTATTTAAGAGCAAATAGAGAAATGAAAGGTGAATTTCCCAGTTGCATTCAGGAATATTCCCAGCATTACATCCTGGAAGTGATGCGGCAGAGAATTAGCAAGGCAGCTTATTAAAAATGAATAGTGTTACTACCTCTCACCCCACCAATCCTAAAAAGTTACTTTATTATTTTCAGCATTCCAGGAAAATTATTCCTGTGTTACCACGTTATTTATAGATTTCATTTAATTATTCCTATGTTACCATGTTTTTTATAGACTTCATTTAATAAAATTCTGCCAAGATACAGAACATTTTTCTCTACCTTTTTAGGTTTAAATTCACCTGTAATGAAAGCAAAATCTTTGTAGGGTTTCATTCTGTGAGATTTGGAGATTTTTAAAGATTCATCAAAATATTCCATGGTGATAATGTCATAGAATCATAGAATAGTTTGGGTTGGAAGGGACCTTAAAGATCATCGAGTTCCAACCCCCCTGCCATAGGCAGGGACACCTCCCACTAGACCAGGCTGCCCAGTGCCCTGTCCAGCCTAGTCTTGAACACCTCCAGAGATGGGGCATCCACAACCTCCCTGGGCAACCTGTTCCAGTGCGTCACCACCCTCACTGTAAAGAATTTCTTTCTTATATCTAGTCTAAATCTATCCCCCTCTAATTTATATCCATTGTTTCTAGTCCTCCCATCCGATATCATGTTAAAAATTCCTTCCCCTGCCTTTCTGTAGGACCCCCTCAGGTACTGATAAGTTACTATGAGGTCCCCTCTGAGCCTTCTCTTCTCCAGGCTGAACAACCCCAACTCCTTCAGCCTGTCCTCATAGGGCAGTTGCTCCAACCCTTTGATCATCTTCGTGGCCCTTCTCTGGACCCTCTCCAATAGCTCAATATCCTTCCTGTGTTGAGGGCTCCAGAACTGGACGCAATACTCCAGGTGGGGTCTCACCAGTGCCGAGTAGAGGGGTAAAATCACCTCTCTTGACCTGCTGGTCACACTCCTCTTGATGCAACCCAGGATTTGGTTGGCCTTCTTGGCTGCGAGTGCACACTGCTGGCTCATGTTGAGTTTGTCATCAACTGACACACCCAAGTCTTTCTCTACAGAGCTGCACTCAAGCCACTCTCCACCCAGCCTGTATCTGTGCTTGGGATTGCTTCGACCCAGGTGCAGGACCTTGCACTTGGCCTTGTTGAACTTCATGAGGTTGGCTTGGGCCCACCTCTCAAGCCTGTCAAGGTCCCTCTGGATGGCATCCCTTCCTTCAGGTGTATCAACTGCACCACACAGCTTGGTGTCATCTGCAAATTTGCTGAGGGTGCACTCGATCCCACTGTCCATATCTCCTACGAAGATGTTAAATAGCACTGGTCCCAGTACTGATCCTTGGGGAACACCACTCGTCACTGGTTTCCACTTGGACAATGAGCCATTGACTGCAACTCTTTGAGTTCGACCATTCAACCAGCTCCTTATCCAGCGAGTGGTCCATCCATCAAACCCATTCTTTTCCAGTTTGGAGACCAGGATGTCATGTGGGACAGTGTCAAATGCCTTGCACAAGTCCAGGTAGATGATGTCAGTTGCCCTTCCTTTGTCCGCTGATAATGTTACTCCATCATAGAAGGCCACCAAATTGGTCAGGCATGATTTGCCCCTGGTGAAGCCATGTTGGTTGCCTCCAATCACCTCTGTGTCACCCTCCATGTGTTTTTGCAACCCTTATAGGAGGATGTGCTCCATGACTTTGCCAGGCACAGAGGTGAGACTGACTGGCCTGTAGTTTCCTGGGTCCTCCTTCTTTCCCTTTTTAAATATGGGAATTATGTTCCCCTTTCTCCACTCAGTGGGAACTTCACCAGTCTGCCATGACCTTTCAAATATGATGGACAGTGGTTTGGCAACTTCATCTGCCAGTTCTCTAAGGACCCGTGGGTGGATCTCATCGGGTCCCATGGAGACACTAATTAATCTCATGAAGGCCTTATTCATTTACTCCCCTTGGGTTCATTTGCTGTTACTGCTCCACAGCCTCTCCCTCATGATGCTTAGAATCCAAAATTTTATACAAGCCAAAAATAAGTTCAAATTTCGGGTGCACACTCCCATTTACAGGTGCTGCTCTTTGAGTTTTTCATGGTTTGCTAAGCACTTAATTCGGGTTGGCAGATCTGGTGGGTCATATGGTGGCAATTCTCATCTTCCACAGCATCTGAAATGTCCACTCATTGCACCATTGACAGCTAAAATGAGATATTTGGCAGAGCAGCCCGAGGAACTAAGGGCTTGATTAGGTTGCCTAATTATAGCTGCCCAGCACCATTTGTGATGCCCTGGAGTACCCCTGGCAACCACAAAGCCCTGGCAGGCATCACATAGAAGCAAGAGGAAGACCTGTAGCCCTGTGGAGCAGGAGCTGTAGGCAGGGAAGGATAACCCCTATGAGATTTCAGATGGCACAGGGACCTTTTGTTTGCAGAATAGAATAGTTTGGGTTG
>VZTY01007856.1:0-17362 GCA_013400935.1 Turnix velox | reverse complement strand
AGGTTGTGGATGCCCCCTCCCTGGAGGTGTTTAAGGCCAGGCTGGATGAGGCACTGAGCAGCCTGATCTAGCGGAGGTGTCCCTTCCTATGGCAGTGGGGTTGGAACTAGATGATCTTTAAGGTCCCTTCCAACCCAAACTATTTTATGGTTCTATGATTCAAAGCTGCCTCCATTTCATTTGTGCATGATAAGTGTGTCTTCATTCCACATGCAACATTCCAAACTGAGAAGATACAAACAGAAAGCATGGCTGTCTTCTACTTCTGGCATTGGCAGATGCTTCAAAATTATTGGGGCCTTCTCTCAAAATGTGGATCTAACTACCTTCAGCAACATCATTTCATGGAGCAGTAAGAACTTAGTGGAGGGTGACTCAAGACCCAAGCACCATTTAAGAAGACAACTTACTTCTTTAAAATTAACATTTCCATCTGCTCACAGGGGGAACCCCATGTGTAAAGGGACTCTGTAACTAAGTTGAATGTGTCTAAAAACTTTGTCTTGAAACTTTTAAGTGTTTTATTATTCATTAGCCATATAGTATAGACACTTATGCTGATTCCATCATCTACAGTGGCTAATTTTCAGGGCTTAATCTACTTCTTTGTCACATAACTTAAACCTAGGTGTGTAGCTATGTGTCTGTGTGCATCAGTGCATTTCCCTCATGGGAGAATCAAACAGTACAACTCACCAAGCATCTTGTAGACAAATTGCATGTATTTTGTTTTGGTTTTTCTGGTAATTTCCTTGGTTTAGGCAAATAAAGAGTTTTGTCTATAACTGGAATCCTCACAGACATCTCCTTGGCTCCAGAAGCCCCACAGCACACAAAAAGTACATTATTTCCTTGGAAGAAGAGTACACTTCTTTTTCTGACACCTCTTTTTCTCACCTCATTATTTCTCCATCACAATAACTAAAGCTGTCAGGTTCCTGATGGAAAGCTGCAAGAGAAGCATGTTACAAGCAGCTGGTCCTTCATGGAGCTGTTGATTCCCCACTCTCCAACAAAGAAGCCACAAAAAAAAAGGCAAAACAAAGAAGGCAAAACACTTTCTTCCACTTGTACAGGTTTGCTAAAGAAGCAGGGAATTTCACTGACAAGCTCTCAAATGCAAGCCAAGGTAATCAAGTAATAAATAGTTGGATGCTGCCATGTGTGAGTGGCTTTTCTCAGGAGGCATCTAAGCAAAAAGTCATGTCATGGGTGAGTTACAATCCTTCCCTCACTTGGCTTCTGGATTTAGGTACTTGATGGTTGATACAGGGATTGAAGCATCTGCCTTATGAGGAAAGACTGGGGGAGCTGGGTCTCTTTAGCTTGTCTGTTTGTATTTCCAACTAACTGACCTTCATCTTCATCAGCCAGAGGGGAACAGGACAAGAGATTTCATAGAATCATAGAATTAGAATTATGGGTAACAGATCATCTAGTACAATCCCCCTGCAGGGAGCAGGAACATCTTGCAATAGATAAGTTGCTCAGAGCCTCAGCAAGCCTGGCCTTGAATGTCTCCATGGATGGGGCCTCCACCACCTCTTTGGGCAACCTCTTCCAGTGCCTGACCACCCTCATGGTGAAAAACTTCTTCCTAATGTCTGATCTGAATCTACTCTACTCTAGTTTAAAAGCATTGCCCCTCATTACAGACATTTGCTTGTCTTCTACACATATCAAAACTATCACCTTACATCAGAGAGTCCACAATTACATAATTCATATTGTCTTGCATCCTCAACTGATCATGAAGGCAGATTAAGCAAGAAAAGAAGTAGTTGATCTCACTATTTCAAATTCCCAACCAAAATATCACATTTAACTTGTCCAGAGGACAAAATTCTCCCTGACACCTGAGGCTTTTTCTCTAGAAAAGCTCTTTTTGCCTCATTTTCTATGAATTATAATCATAATGTTCAGATCATCAAGTCCAACCATCAACCCAACTCTGGTAAGCCTTTAACCTGGACAGGGACTTGAACCATGTCTCTTTCCTTTAGAAGGTTGAGAGAGCTGGCTTCCTTGAATTAGCTGTTCAGCATTTATATCAATAAGAAGTTATTGTCTTGAACAAACAGCTTTCAGACCAAGCTTTTCCCTTTGAATAGGGGAAAAAAAAAAATCAAAATTTGGTGTTTCTGTAGGAAAACCATGTAACTGTACAGCTGCTGCTGCCATATGAACTGAGTCACTTTTCACACCACTCACTCTCAAGATAAATGAAGATTTCTTGCTAAGCCTTTGCAGCTCCTCCCCTTTGTTCATAACCAAACAATAAACTCACTCCTGAAATATCTCTGTAGGCAGTCCAACTTTAAAAAAATAATCACCAGGGTTGCTGACAGCAATTTATACGTGCTCAGGATGCCAATAAATCTTGGAGTTGAAGGGAGCCCACAACAAGGAGAAGCCCTGTGTCCCATCAAGCAAATCATTTAGGGAAACAGTTTGCATTATCAACACATTAAACTATCAGGACATCACTCCTTGTTGGTTTTGGTATTCCTCTGATGTCATTATCAAGGTAGACATGACAAATAATATTTTGTCTATGAATGATAATCAGGAAAGTGCAGAGCAGCTCTCCTTATTGATTTGATTAAGGGCTTTGATCTGGGAAATTACCAATTAATGCTATCTAAATTAGTCTCTGTGGGTTTGGACAGAGCAGCAGGAAAAAAAAATCCCTGGTAAAGCTGGTGATTGGACATAAAAAGGATTTGTTTAATCAAGCTAAATCTGAAGAGAAAAATATTCAATTTGGAGGTCTCCTGCAGGCCAGTCCTTGGTTGCTCATTAGTCATTAATGGCTGTACTTCAGCCCCACTGTCTTGAATTACATATGCATTTTAGAGAAGTTTAATTAATTGGAAAAAAAAAAAAGATAAAAAGACAGGAAAAAAGGCTTCCCTAAACAACTGAGTGTCTGTGACAACTGGATCTGCTTCAAAGAGCCTGGACAGACAAGAGCATCTTTGCTGAGAGACTTGATGACCTGACAAGTAGGGCTTTGAACCAGGTTTACTGGGTGATGGAGAGCAATACCCTGGAGAGCATGGTTGAGAGGATGCAAGCAGAGCACAGGGTAGCAGAGGATGATCCCTGACTCTCCCCTGATGAAGAACATTTCAAGTACCCATACTTGCACGTGCACAGCATGAGAACCAAAGAGGAAGGATGAGAAACTGATGTGGAGGTTTAGAGCTATTAAAAATTATTTCATAGAATCATAGAATCACAGAATGGTTTGGGTGGGAAGGGACCTTAAAGATCACCTAGTTCCAACCCCCCTGCCATGGGCAGAGACACCTCCCACTAGACCAGGTTGATGGATGCTTTGGGAAAGAGAGGCAGGGAAAATGGCAGTAGGGTTTTCTTCTCTCCTATGGGGTAACAAGTTGCAGATGTGTAAGCAGAATAACTAACTGCACACTGGACCCCACTAGCAACAGCACAGCCAGAAGGTTGAGAAGTGTTGACTCCACCCCACTGAAAAGCAGAGAAGCTACCAAGAAGATCCTGAAAAGCTGGAGAAGTTTCAATGAAGGTTCACTATAGGACAAAAAGAAATGGTCTCAATTTGTGTCACAGGGGGTTTAGAGTAGATATTTGGAAAAAGTTTTACACTGAAAGGGTTTTTAAGCATTGGAACAGGCTGCTCAGGGAAGTGGTTGTGAGGCAACATCTCTGGAGGTATTTAAGGCATGGGCAGAGATAGAGCTTAGAGATATGGTTTGGTGATTGTTCTTGTCAGAGTTAGGTTAACAGCTGGAGTAGATGATGTAAAAGGTTCTTTCCAATGTAGAAGATTCTATGATTCTGTGAAATCTTCATCATAATAATGGTGAAGCACATGTACAGGTGCTGGAGAGCTTCTGACATCTCTACTATCTTCAAATTTCACTGCACCAGGCCATGAGGAAGGAGGTTTACATTGAAATCATCCCTGTTTCAAGCAGAAGGTAGGACTAGGGAATTCCAGGTATCCTTTCCAACCTAAATGATTCTCCAGTTGCCCACTGGCTTGCAGAGTAACTCAGCAAATAAACACTGCTACTAATTTGGCTCTCCCCTCATAGGCTGCCCAGAGAGGTTGTGGATGCCCCATCCCTGGAGATGTTTAAGGCCAGGCTGGATGAGGCACTGAGCAACCTGATCTAGTGGGAGGTGTCCCTGCTCATGGCAGGGGGGTTTGAACTAGATGATCTTCAAGGTCCCTTCCTACCCAAACCCTTCTATGATTCTATGAATTTACCTGAGCGGTAGGCACCAGCTTATATGATTGGAGTCTACTAATTTCCCATGTTCTTAATGAAGTAACCACAATAAGGCTGTTGAAATTTTCCTTGGAATAAATCAAAACACACAGAAATTTAGATTTTTTTACATGTTCTGAATGCAATTCCATGCCTTCAAGGGCTTATCATCTGATAGCAGTACAACTGCACGAGCAAGCTGAATCATTAGCCAGATGTTCCTCCATACTAAGAAATAGGTGGTTTGATGCTTTTTCTCTTTTCAGCTACGTCCTGGAAGTCACACACACACACAAAAAAAGTGTAATTCCCTGCAGAGCTTCTGCCAGTAAGGACTCAAGAAGAAAACCCAGTATTGCAAAGGATTTTCTCTGCTGCTTCACTCAACCAATTAACTCAGAAGCACTGGCTCTGTGCCCTGCTCCAGCTCTGCCCCTAACCCCAGCAAGGGACTAGTGAAGATCTGAGGGTTTGATCTGTTCTTCCTGATGTTTACACTGTGACTATTACCAGCTTGAAAGATAGAATATCAAAAGCCAGGGCTTTTAGTGCCTGGCTTTAATTTCCACGAAATTCTGTGCATCCCCTTGGCTGTTTGTGCTGAGAATACAACGGAATGGGCCACGGGGGTATTTTGGGGAGGAACTTGAAAGTGAGCCCAATCAGAGCCCATTATTACAATATAGCCATTTGTTAGCACAAATTACCTCTAGTTCTGACCACCTCCCCTCTTCAAAGCACCTACTGAGACAGGAAAGTGAAGATATGAGCTTTGCCATGGCAACCTAACACCTTCTAGTGAAATTAAAACTCCAAAGGAAAAGGACAGCAGGCTGGATTGCAAAGAGAAACCTCGTTTTTCTTTTCACAGGGAGCTGGTGAAAGCTTTAGCTGTATCTTGAGATACCAACAACCAGCCAGAATTCTTGCAGAGACAATGAGATAAACAAAATAATTACAACACTATAAGCAAAGATTGGAGCATCTCCCTCATGAGGAACAGCTGAGGGAGCTGGGTCTCTTTAGCTTGGAGAGGAGGAGACTGAGGGGTGACCTCATTCATGCCTATAAATATATAAAGGGTGTCAGGAGGATGGAGCCAGGCTCTTCTCAGTGACACCCCATGGTAGGATTTGGGGCAATGGATGCAAGCTGGAACACAGGAGGTTCCACAGAAATAAAAGAAAAAACTTTTTCACAGTGAGGGTGACAAAACAGTGGCACAGGCTGCCCAGAGAGGTTGTAGGGTCTCCTTCTCCATCCCTGGAGATGTTTAAGGCCAGGATGGAGAAGGCACTGAGCAGCCTGATCTAGTGGGAGGTGTCCCTGCTCATGGCAGGGAGGTTGGAACTAGATGATCTTTAAGATCCCTTCCAACCTAAACCATTCTATGATTCTAGGATTCTATTAAAGTTGCATTATGAAAGTTGTTTGAGGTCCTAAGACACTTGGAATTTTCATGATGTCTCCACCAGTCAGTCCTTCACACTAATTAATTGATCAGGTAGTCTCAAGTTCCTGGAACAGGCTGCCCAGAGAGGTTGTAGGGTCTCCTTCTCTGGAGACATTCATATTCCACCTGGATGCCTTCCTGTGTGACCTGGTCTAGGTGTTCCTGTCCTGACAGCAGGAGGATTGGACTAGATGATCGCTTGAGGTCCCTTCCAATCCCTGCTGGTAAAAAAAGGAACAGCTTCCCTTGAAGTAGAAACTATCATTAGTTTGAGGAAGGAGATCAGCTTCACAGGCAGTTAACTCACTAAAGCAGTGTCTCTGGCTCATTCAAAGGTATCGTTTCAGTATTTACCTCTTTTAAATGACAGAAGAGTTTCCCACTGGGGGCACAGTTTGTAGAGGAAGGAAGCACATCATTATTTTGTATTACAGGGTGATACAGTTAGGTGGCACTGACTTTTTCAGTTCCTCTGCTTTTCATTTGTTTCTTTTTTTTTTAAAGAAAACATCCTGTAAGCTTACTAATGAGGCAAATCCATCAGAAAATGGTCCCACACTAAGATCTAGGTAACTCCCCCCACAAGACTTAGTTACCCAGCAAGGAGACCAGGACCAATCCCACTCTCTAGGAAGGAATGTTCTTCTCCATGAGGGTGGTGAGACACTGGAACATGTTGCACAGAGAGGTTGTGGAGGCCCCAACTCTGGAAATATTCAAGGCCAGGCTTGATGAAGTTCTGAGCAACCTGATCTAGTGCAAGATGTCCCTGCTCACTGCAGGGGGTTGGATGAGAAGACCTGTAAAGGTCTTCTATGCATTCTATGATTCTATGAAATTCCAGACCCAGAGCCAAGGAATATCATGCTTTTTCAGAGGAGTTAAAAAGAAAACAATAAAAAGCCATGGTTGGAACAATTAGACTGGAAAAACAGCATCAGTTTTGATGTGACTCGTTTACTCCTTACCTGTCAATCTACTGTTTGGAACATGAGGTATGAGCAAATACAGCTCCTTTGCTCCAGAGAATTTCTCATGAAATAATCTACACTGTGGGAGGTTTGATTTCAAACCCTCATTTAGACAGACACTGAGATGGATTTGAAAGGAAAAACAGCCCAGATACCATACCATGTTGTTGGGTTTTTTTTCTCCTGCTTGTTCTCTGTCTCACACATCCCATTTTATGCAATTACAGGGGAAAATAAAGAATTTTCTTAGGAACCAGAGCCAATACACCACACTCACAGACTCTGTGGAGGATATTTTTCTGGGATGATTTATTTTCCTCCCCTGGTTTTGAATAGACAGTTGTAACCTGGACACGGAGAGTTTCTGCTGATTTTTATATTCTTCATCATATGGATGGTAAGACATTGGCACAGACTGCCCAGAAAGGTGGTGGAGACCCCACCTCTGGAGGCATTCAAAGCTTGGCTTGATGAGGCTCTGAGCAACCTGATGTAGTGTAGGATGTCCCTGCCCACTGCAGGGGGGGTTAGAACTAGATGATCTTTAAGGTTCCTTCCAACCCAAACAATTTTATGATTCACCTAAGCTGCAAGCTCACTGCAACTTAGAAATGAGCAGGATTGCTCTATTCTTAGGGATTGAGACCTTGGTAATAAGTTTTTTCTCCATTCCAGTATAATGCATCTTTCCAGTTTGTCTCACAACAGTGTGTAACATCATGTCCACCAGTGCAGCTTGTTGAGATTGTAAGGCTGTGACTCAAGCCTGGAGAAAACATCTCAAAATGCAGAAAAGACATTTGCACTCACAGTCCTCCAATTTTCCCTGAGGTGGTATCTTCTGCATTTCAACTAAGGTTTTATTGTTTCTTTCCCAACAGCTTCAGTTTCTGGCCAATACAGAAGTGAAGTCCTATAGACAGCATTTTCCATTGACAGATTTGACTAAAAACAACCAGGTTCTGAAAGAAATAGCTGTCACCTACTGGCAAAGATGGTAAGAGGGGTTTAGAAGTCTAATTTGTTGCTATTTACCCAGGCTCTTCAGTTCACCTTATAAAGAGAGCTCATATATTACTCCCCCAAACCTTCAAAAGCCTCACCNTTTACCCAGGCTCTTCAGTTCACCCTATAAAGAGAGCTCCCCCAAAGCTTCAAAAGGCTGTCTAGAAAAGATGGTCAGGCTGCTTACTCAAAAATACGTATTCATAACACAATTTCCTTTCAATTTAAATGGAATAATTTTGAAATAAGAAAAGGAAGTAGAAATTCTGTTTAGAAAGAAGAAATGAAACAGCTGGAAAGGAACTATTGGTGCCCAAGAAATTAGGTTTTAAAGAAATGGTTCTGATCACATAGTGAAGAAAATTCTTTTTCCTCTGAAATTTTATTTCCTGGAAAATTTTATTGAGATAGAATATATTTGCATCATTTCAGAACAGCAAGATAGTTTTAGATTCTAGAATTCCTTTAAGTGGAATTTTTTATTCCTGCCTGCTTTGAGGAAAGAGCAAAAATGTCATTCTCTTTGAAACATATCTTGAATTACTCCTAGGTGGGAACCCATCCTTGTATCTGCCACCATCTTTATATTGGTATCTACATAGAACAAATTTTTTTCCCCACTGCTTGAATTCTCTTTTTATGTCCTCATCCTACACAGACACTGTTTTCTTTCCTGTGGCTGTGTACTGCTTGGCAGCAGACTGAATATGAAGCCATTAAACTCCACTGTATTGCACAGCAGAATTCTTCAAATGTTGAAAAAAGATTGTACTAAAAACCTGATAACAAACCCAGGAGAATGACTGCAGTACCTATGGTTTGGTGTCTGCAAAGCACTTCATTGAGCTGAGGCCTTATTTCTAGAGTTGTGATCAAAAAAACCTCCTTCCTCTAAGAAGATAAATTAATTATGTCAATTATATATATATTTTNAAGTCACCTGGGGGTCCTAGTGGGCAGCAGGATGACCATGAGCCAGCAATGTGTCCTTGTGGCCAAGAAGGCCAATGGTATCCTAGGATGTATTTGAAGGCATGTGGTCAGTAGGTCAAGAGAGGTTCTCCCTCCCCTCTACTCTGCCCAGGTGAGACCACATCTGGAGTATGGTGTCCAGTTCTGGGTCTCCTCAGTTCAAGGACAGGGAATTGCTTGAGAGAGTCCAGCACAGAGCCACAGAGATGATGAAGGGTTTGGAGAATCTCCCTTATGAGGAAAGGCTGAGGGAGCTGGGTCTCTTTAGCTTGGAGAAGAGAAGAATGAGGGGTGACCTCATTCATGTCTATAAATATGTAAAGGGTGAGTGTCAGGAGGATGGTGCCAGGCTCTTCTCAGTGACCCCCAATGATAGGACTTGAGGCAATGGGTGCAAGCTGGAACACAGGAGGTTCCACAGAAATATAAAAAAACCCTTTTTCACATTGAGAGTGACACAAAACTGGAACAGGCTGCCCAGATTCTCCTTCTCTGTAGACATTCTAACCTTGCCTGGATGTGTTTCTGTGTGACCTGGTCTAGGTGTTCCTGCTCCAACAGGGGGATTGGACTAGATGCTCTCTTGAGGTCCCTTCCAATCCCTGGTATTCTGTGATTCTGTGATTGTATCTACTGCTCCTGGCCTCTTGTAGTCACTGCTTCTCCAGCTGTAGATACCTCTCCTTATAATGATCATGAAAACATCATATAAATTCTGTTCTTTTCCACAGATTCAGGTGTGCCTGGAGCAGAACTCAACAGAACTAAATGGCTTTTGGGAACATGTTTCATAATGAATCTTAAATGCCCCTTGCCAAACAGTATCTTGGGAAAGGTTGCCAAATTGTTGCAATTTCAAGTATATGGCTTCTATTTAATGGAAGGTTTAGCTGTCTGCAAGCACAGAGCCATATGGAAAATGCACAAGTATCACATTGCTGAACAGGAAGCACAGCCTTAAAACACAGACTAAAAAAGAGAGGAAAGATTAAAACAAAAAAACAACCCTAGAGACAAAGAATTTTGCTTCTCTTCAATCTCCACGTCTATCAGACAAATAGGGTCACCTTGTTTTCTGCTAAAGATTAAAGCTCCTGCCCTCGATTAAAGTGCCCATACATTTAGACTTTCATTTCTCCTGTTAAGGCACTTTCAGGAGACACTATCTGCATGAGAAATGTCTGGCATTTATTATTGTGACACAACTCAAAGTCCACAATCTGCCTGGCAAAACACCACATAGAAAATGATTTGTGAGCTGGGGGCCAGCCCTGAAGATCTTCTGCAACCCCCAAAATAGGGGCAATACCCAAAGAAATGAAGAATGTTTTGGGCCTAAATCTACAGCATTAGACTCTCCCACTGACTTATTTTTAGTATTAAAAATGTCTTCTTGTTAAGAAAAAAAAAAAAGGACTACATGCAATATAGTCAGACTTGAACTACTCATGATTCCCCCATCTGCTTTAATGGGAACTCATAATTAGACATAAAAGCATCTATGTTATTCCCTGCATATGCTCTTCAAGTGTGTTCTACCCATTTATTGTTCATTAAAAGCTGATGCTAACAAAAAATTTACAGTTTATCACTAGGATAAAGGAGGAGCCTTCTAGCCCACGTGGTACCAATGCCAAGAGAAGCAAAAGAAAGCATCCATCCTCTTCTCTGGACAACCTGTGCCAGTGCCCCACCAACCTCATGGTGAAGAACTTCTAATGTCTCCCCTAATCCTTCCCTGCTCTAGTTTAAAACCACTATCCCATGTCCAAGTATCCAAGGCTGCCTCCAAATTTCTGCAAATGCAAGCAGAACAAAACAAAAAGCTGAATTATTTCTCTAAACAACAACAATAAGGAAAAAAAAAAGCAAAAACAAAAGCACAAAAAAGGAAAAAAAAAATTTAAATTCCTGGCTGTGGAATCCTGTGAAGTCTATCCTGATTATTTAGCACATAGGAAGTATAAAAGTCAATGACAGAGAGAGAGGGAGAGGGTGTGCACGCATAAAAGTGACAGATGACAACTTTTATTGTGCTTGCTAAATCACTTTTACAATTGATGTGGCTTTTTATTAATTTTTAAAGCTGTGTATTTATGCCAAAAGGCATTGTCTGGGTGTTAAAATTTGTGGTTCATACTTCATTGTTAGAAAATAGAGAAGAGCCAATTCAGCCAAATGCTCTTTCTACCATCATCCCTTCCAGGCTTCACTTCATAGGTTGGCAGGGAACGGGACACCTTGCAATAAAATCAAATGCTCTCAAAGGAAGGTTTTTTTATTTTTTTATCTTTCCTGATATATTCCTAATGTTGCTTGATTGCTCCAGAAAAGATACATTTAGTCAAAGGTCACCAAAAAAAGTGCAAAAGAATAAAATCTCCACATTTGTGGAAATCCCCACTGTGTAAAAGCCTGCTCTTAGATTTGCCCATCAGTGAAATGTCATTTTCTGGAGGGATTTAAAGTGATGCTAAGCCTTCAGCTGGCTTTTTGGCCCTGTAGAGAGCTTTGCCCTCTTGGGAAAATTCCTATAGCTTCAATGTGAGTCATCTGACAGATTTTAGTACTTTTCTTTTTTCTTTACTATTTCTTTTTGGAGACTGTGTGAAAAAATAGAAAATCTTCAGAGGCACAAAGTCTAATGCACCTCTACTATTTTCATCAATTGAAGTAATCACACTAGAATTGTGATTTATGTACATATAAAAATGAAAAATAGTGATTGCCTTTGCTAGTATTATAACTACATCTCTCTCCTTTCAGCCTTTACTCCCCCAAAAATCACATATTCATGACACACTTCAGATCTAAAATAATAGTTATTCAGCACAAGGGGCAATGGCTTTAAACTAGAGCAGGGCAAGTTTAGATGAGACATTAGGAAGTTCTTCACTATGAGGGTGCCTCATCCCTGGAGACATTCAAAACCAGGCTTGATGAAGGTCTGGACAACCTGATCCAGTGCAGAATGTCCCTCCCATTGCAGAGGGGTTGAACTAGATGACTTTTGAAGGTCCCTTCCAACTCTATATTTCTATGAAGAGTGTAAGTTGATAGAAACCTCTGCAGAGATGCAACACAACATCCATAGGTGTCTTTTATTGCCATAACTGAATTTCTTAAACACATTATGACAATCATTTCAGACCAAAAGAGCTCAGACTTTGTTGACATGACTATGTGGCTTTTCCCTGACCTACAACAATGGGGCACTGAGCTGCCTAATCTAGTTGGAGGTGTCCCTGCCTATGGCAGGGGGTTGGAACTCAATGATCTTTGAGGTCCCTTCCAACCCAAACTATTCTGTGATTCCATGATTCTCAGCCCAAAGCATTCAGCTATGAAGCTGAAATTATCCTTGATCTTATTCTTACTTTTCCTTCCACCCTCACTCACATACAGATCACACCAGCTTTGCCAGAGAAGCTGTTTGTGGGTCTGAACAGGAGACTTGATTAAGAAATCCTTGGATCCTACTTTTTTTTGCACAAATCTAATTTCATACTATACTGGAAATGGATTCAAAGCAGGTAATTCCTATTCAAACTACAAAATCTTAAGAAATTCAAGGATCAAAATAAATTTACATTAAATTTACTTAGATGTAAATTTAATAAGCCAATATATCTCAAAGCAGATCACTTGGTAATGAACAAAATGTGCTTATTTCTTTATCTGCACTGTAAAGATGTGGGAAATACAGTACAGAAATACTTGGGGCCATCATCATTGGGTTACATTTTCTTATGTTAGATATCTTACTCTAATTATTGTCTTGGATACCATTATTATCTTTTCAATTTCATATTCTTGATTTTTATGTCCCTGCAACTGTTGTTTTCTGCTGTTTTGGACCAAAATGCAAAGCTTCTTGAAAGTTTTTGGCCAATGGAAAGATCCAGAGATGGAAAGAAAACCTTTAAATAAAGAGGAAGTTTTCTGATGGAACTAAAATGAATTTCATCTGGAAAAATTTCCTTTTGTCCTATTATAGATCTCAGACTTCATCTAGCTTTTGCTTGGGCCTTTTAACTATTTTCCTTAGAGGTCATCCTTTCAGTTAAAATTCCTAGTAAAGATGCCTCTCCATGGATTTTGTGACAGAGACAACTTTGCCCCTTGGGTCTAGTTTGTTTCCTTATCAGACCATGATGGATGGACCTTCAACCTGGTGGTGTAACATCAGGGTCTTTATAATTAGCATGCAAGTGAGTAATGTATCACAGAATACTCCAGCCCCTTAAAAAAACTATCTGAGCATCCTGGACTAGTGGGAGGTGTCCCTTTACATGGTAGGGGGGTTGGAACTAGATGATCTTTAAGGTCCCTTCCAACCCAAACCATTTTATGATTCTGTTTTCTCTTTGATTTGCTCATTTCCTCCAACTCTCACTTCATCACATGAAACCATGTCTCAGGTAGGAGAAAGCTTTCAGAACCTCTTTTCTTCTTGCTTTCATCCATAAATCAGTAATTCCACTCTGTGAAGATGTCAGTCAGCAGTAACCCTCCTAACTCAGTGCACTGCAACCAAGAGGTAAGAAGTTGTCAATGAGTAAAACAAATGCAACCCCTAAAATATATATATTTTTTAAAATTTAGGTGTAATAAGTAAAAACTGATAGAGAAAGGTGACCCACACTCACTCTTTTCTGGTTTTCCCCAGAATCTCTGCTTTCATTTTGAATCTTCAGTGCTGATAAAAGTTACCTGGACAAACAATGGTTGGGAAAATTTACTTTGCAGAAACCTGTTTAAGAGCAGAAAAATCATTGCAAGAAACAACAGTGATCGGTGACATTTTAGTCATNAACAATGGTTGGGAAAATTTACTTTGCAGAAACCTGTTTAAGAGCAGAAAAATCACTGTAAATTCTCTGTTCCATAGGTGACATTTTAGTCATGAGACTAAACTTATGGATTCATTGGTGACTTGGGATCATTTATTTTTCATTTTTTAGACCACACCTGTTACCTCTTCCCTATCCTTTCTCAGTAAAAATATCATCCCAGTTCTTCGAAGAGCAACACCTCAATGCTGTAGAAGTCTTTTTGTCCATCTCAATAGTAGTTATGAGAGAGAGAACATCCCACACTGGAGACCCTGAAAGAAAAGACTTTCAGATGAACTTCTACCAATATGGGACAAATGGCAACAAATTTAAACTGAAAGGAGGTAGATTTGGATTAGATATTAGGAATAAATTCTTTACTGGGAGAGTGGTGAGTTGTTGCAACAGGTTGCGTAGGGAAACTAAGCCCCATCCTTGGAGGTGATCAAAGTCAGGTTGGATGAGACTTTACAACCCTGGTCTAGTGGAATTTCTCCTTCCCTGTAGACTAAATGATGTTGAAGGTCCCTTCCAACTCAAACCACTCTACTATTCTATGATTCTAGGAAAGGATTCCTTGGTCCTTAGTTAATCCACATAAATGATTTGCCTCAGAGCTGTGTACCTCAGCAGCATAGTCATGAAAAAAACAGCAAAGTGTTCATGGAAACCATGTCTTTGAATTCANTTGTAATCTGGTCTGGATGGTAACGCACTATTTCCTTTTATATAGCTCTTCCAGCAATATTCTGTTACAGAGAAAATCTGCTTGTCTAATCTTAAATATCACCACCACCTTGCTGTGATCACTGGAGATGAAAGTTTATCCTGCAGGTTTATTATGCCTGGAGAAAACAAATTATTTCCTGACACTCACCCATCTCTCCTTTTCAATATCCTTAAATGATTCTCTCGCTGACTTCCTGATGTTCATCTTCCCGACGTCTGCAGGGAGCTGACAGGCGTCAGAAATTCAAAGAAGTGCCACTTTTCCTCAAGATTGAGGGCTGGAAATTGATATTGTACCTCATTGTGAGAGAGCATGAATGAGAGGAAATAATTTGCTAGGAAAAAAAAAAACAAACTTCACCAGCTGCAGGGAAACATCTGGAAAGGGCCATCAAATGCAGCCTTTTCACCGACTGGCTCAGAGCAAAGCCCAACATCCAGATGATAAACACAGAGAGATGCTAAAGGGGGAAATAAAAAAAGGCAAAGAACATGAAATATTGAGATAGAAGCAGGGATTAAAAATAAACTTTCAATGAAAGAACTAAATAAAGTTTGGATTTTTTTTTTCTAACTCTCATCACTGAATCTCTTCCAAATTTTGCATGTGGCAGGGTGGGTAAGTTTAGGGGGGGGGATGAAAATAATGTGTTAACAGGGAGATTTAGTAATTTGTTGAAGGTCACATGAAGATTTTTAGCTGTGAAAACCTTAGTTTTAATGCACTGCCCAGTGAGGTTGTGGATGCCTCCTCTCTGGAGGTGTTTAAGGCCAGGCTGGATGAGTCATTGGGCAACCTCATCTAGTGGGAGGTGTCCCTGCCTAGGGCATGGGGGTTGGAACTAGATGATCTTGAAGGTCCCTTCCAACCCAAATCATACTATGATTCTATGATTACCCTTAAGCTCTCTTCTTGCATCTTCCAGAGCTCAACTGGTTCGCATATACTGAGAATGGTGGCATAAAGTATAAGAAGAAATGACAAAAATTTTCTTGGAAGTTTGAATTGCTAAGGAAATTCCAGTAAATGGGGATGAGTTTACATGAGAAAGGCTTACTAGGAACTGTCAGTTGTTGGTCAAAGCAGAAGAAAAGATGTATTAATTCACAATCATATAAAGCCTTCTGGACTTCTCCAATTAGTCAAGACTTGCTGGCAAGAGAGAGGAATAAGACTGCCAAACCCATAAGGCAATCCAAGTAGAAATTAAAATGTTAATACGAACTTGACCAGTGCTGCAAATCACAGAAAAATAAAAAATCCAGCTGGAAATAACCTTGAGAAATCATCTAACCCTCTAGCCTGTTCTGTTTCCCATTCAGCTACTAAAATGATTCAAGCCACATGATTGAATCACTGCAATAATTTGCTCCCCTGTCTAGGAAATTTATTTTCTCTGAATGTACAGGATGCCAGCAGTGAGACAAGTGTCAAAAATAACATCTTCTGAGTGGTCAAGGGAGTGGAAACTGGTAAATATTCATTTTTCTATGTTTCCTTTTCAAAGTAGTTTATCAAGTCCTAGCACTTAGCTGAACTATGGTGTCCATTGTTTGGATTGGGATTGTT
This sequence comes from Turnix velox, assembly GCA_013400935.1. NCBI lineage: Eukaryota > Metazoa > Chordata > Aves > Charadriiformes > Turnicidae > Turnix > Turnix velox. The sequence continues at coordinate 1,568 of VZTY01007856.1, read as the reverse complement.
TGGATTGGGTTGAGTTTCCTGGACACAGCAGTTACATCACTAATCATGTGACCCTGGGCTTGTTTGACTTCTCTTTTTCCCCAAAATTTTGAGTGAATATGATAGAGCATTGCTACCAGAAATGCAGATCCTCCTTGTTCAGTTCAAGGTCTCTGAAGATCACTAAACATTGTTCAGCCTGAAGCTCTTTATCATGAGACACTGGTGAGACACTGGAACAGGTTGCCCAGAGAAGTAATGAAGGTCCCATCCTAGAGACATTCAAGTCCAGTCTTGATGAGGTCTGAGCAACATGATCTAGTGCAAGATGTCCCTGCTCACTGCAGGGGAGTTGGACTGGATGGCATTATAAGGTTCTTTCTAACTCAATAAATACTATGATTCTATAACTCCCAGAAGAAACAGGAAAACTAATATTTTACCTTTTTTAGGCAACTTGTAGCTGAAACAGAGTGATGAGAGGCTTTATACTCCACCTGGCAATCCAGTGCATGTGCTAAATATAGAAGAAAGCAGCCAACAAATAAACATAATCACAACATGTCGATATTTATGCCTATTTAAATCCCACAGCTTGAATTCCATATGCCTCAATTGTCTGGAGATTCTAAATGGTGTTTCAATGGAAATTCTCATGCCTCAGCTGTTAAGAAATGCAGCAAATCAAATTTCTAAGCAAGCCTGAATAATAAGCTTCGTTTTTTAAATCAAAGGACATGCAGATAACATGAAGGGAAAGATCAGATCTTGGATCCTTGAGTTAACTGAGGTACCATGCAGTACCTTGAAATGCTGTGAGCCATCACTCTCAGCACTCTAGAGTGTGCCCTACCAGATCCCATGGATTTAGGTACATTCCCTTTGTCTCAATGTTCCCTGACCTTATCCTCCACTGAGATTGTCCCTGCCTGTGGCAGGGGGGTTGGAACTTGATGATCTTTAAGGTCCCTCCCAACCCAAACTATTCTATGATTCTTGCACCAGACTCTTCCTTTGTTCTGAGGTACTGGGACTCCTGCAGGAATCTTACCAATAAAGTTGATGGAGGCATAGAGTATTTTGATCCTTTCCATATCCTTTGCCACCAGGGACCTAGCCCAGCTCAACAGTAGCACTTTCCCTTTTGCTACAGATGTTCCTGCAGAAGGCTTTCTTACAGCACTTCACATTCCTCATCAGATCAAGTTCCAATATTGTGATATGAAATGTAAAATACTCTTCAGCTGGAACTGCTCTTTTAAATCCTGTGTAGTGAACAGAGAGAGGAAACCAGGCAGAGAAAGACAATAGCCTTGCCTGGAGCCCCTGAGGAAGGTAAGAGCCCCTTATGTACTAGACACAGCAAATATGAGAATAAAAATATGTTTCAGAGAGTCTTTCATCTAAAGAGACAAGATGGGCAACTGTAGAAGGAAAAACAATCCTCTGCTGAGGATTTTTGGGAGCAGAGGGTAGAGTGAAACATCAACATCTGATCATATCTCTGCACTGCTGCCCTTCCCTGGTCACTAAATGGCATCACTTCTACTTCTCAGTGGTGTGGATTCAGCACCCTTTTGGCTTTCCCA
>VZTY01007852.1:72092-89650 GCA_013400935.1 Turnix velox | reverse complement strand
GTCCTTTAGTCCTTTTGGGCCCACCAGGACACATGCACTCTACCCTTAAGGATCTAAAGAAAAATACATACACTAAAGGATTTCTTTCCCTTCAGATTCTATTCTTTTCAGCACAAATCTGACTGGATTATATTGTGTTGGATTCTGAGCCATGAGAAGGGGGAATGACCTTATTTGTCTCAATGTTATGTTAACATTCATGTGCTGTCTCTGTGTTGTGTTAACATTCCAGTGCAAATAAAGATATTTCAAGTCAATGGACTTGATTCCGCAATGGAGTTCTCTAGTTTTAGATGACTCCAAGGAATGCAGCTGGATTGATTTCACTGTACTGCAGTGGTTAACCAAGATCAATACTGGTAACAGTAGTTGTAGGAAGGCAATATCCACAAAAGATTTCTCTCACTGGTTAGGGCTAAACATGAACTCATATACTCCAAACTTCTATCAACTACCCACATAGTCGGTAATGAATTTTTTTCAGGACTGCGGCAAATTTTGGTCAGTAAATTTTACAATAAAAAATAAATATTTGACAGTTGATCTTTATCTGAAATAGTAAATTGATAATTAATCATAATATTGTAAGAAATTACTGCTTTACTGTAACAGAGGGCTGTAATGATTGGCTTCCCAGTTTCTCCAAAATAACCAGAGCCTATTTTCTCTTTTAAATACATAATTCCTGAGGATTAAATATAGTTTTCAATGATTTTTAATTAAAAGTCCATCCAACACAATAGTCTCTTTACAAAATAGTTGAGGGGGTCTTATTCCTCTAATAAAGTGAGAATTTACAAAAGAGTTTAACTGAAAAAAATGAAAATATAGCAGAATAGTTTATGGAAATTCAGGTCTACTACAGCAATAGAGACACCATTATTGTTGCCTTTTACTGCCATCTTCTTTAATTGCCTCTGTGGATTCTTAAATTTATTTATTTTGGGTTATTTTCTCTTCTTCTTCCTGGATTATAGGAATTTTGATCACTTTTACTAAGCTGCTTCCTACGGTTCTTTGTGGGCAGCTGATCAGTAATACTCTACAGAAGGTTTTTTTGCAGCTCCAGTCCAGAATGTTTAAAAAAAAGAGAAACAGAATTTATAAACCACTATTATTAATATAAGAAAAATAATTAAAGGATTGAAAGTAGCAAAGAAAAAAAATTGCAATAGTAGAAAATAATGCACCATATGTCACACACTGTGCTGTTTATTTTTTTTTCTATGAACATGAAAAAGTGCTATGGGGCTCAATCCCCAGGGTTGCTAAACCCCACTGGAGGAAGGAAACAAAGCATTGTCACTTGACCTTAGTTATTGTCTCATAAATTGCCCTGATGACAAACATCAGTGGAACTGAAGAAACGTAGCAAAGCAAGATCTTACTGTCACAGTTTCTCAGGCCTCCCCAACTGAAAACTTGCCCATCAGAAAATAAGCTGTCCAACTGCAACTTCATCAGTGCCTGTCTCTCCAAAGTACACAGCACCTTAGTACCACTCCAGCAGCTCTTCATGAGCTTTGCTGTGTGATCTGATTCTACTCAATTTAATTCAAATCAAAGGCATTTGGTACCTGGCAGGGTTGGCTCCCAAGGTTTTAGCACTGGTGGAGGAGGTAAGATGTTATAACCAGAAAGGAGGAGGGACACTATTGAAAGATAAGGCAGTGAAAGCCTATGATGCATGGCAATAACCATTTTTAGTAGTTTCATGCATTCATTTTTAATTACTGTTGAGTTCACAGACAAAATAAATAAGCAATCATTGAAGCTAAATAACATTGCTTCCAAAGGTCCTCTGGAAATAGTACGCTACAACCCAGTGTTGAATGTCTCATGACTAAATCCATTTGGGAAATAAAGTACCTAAGAGGTTTCCATGACAAACTGCCTATTTAACAACAAAAATAATTTACTACTAATTTTGATTTTGACAGTGTTAAATTTAGAAGAGATAAAATGTATGTGAGGAGAAGACTTCTGAACCGTAAGGTTCTAGCTTGACATTTCAGACTGAAAAAATTAGACTTTTATTCCAAAATTATTTTATTTCAAAATGCATATAGAAATACACACATGCATTAAAAGAATACAAGAGATTGCAAATGCAGAAGAACATTGTGACTTGTTTTGGAGAACAAATGTTTTTTTTAATTGAATTGTAATTATTTGAAGAAATATCATTGCATACACTGTTTTCATGAGGTAGGTAACTGATTTTGATTGTTTTTCTACTCTTTTCCTGCTGTTATCACATCAGAAAAACCTGAAGTAATTTATATGAATTAATTACAACAGTTGGGATTGTAGGGTTTAAAAATATTTTTATTTTGGCTTTTGTTTTCTTCTTGTTATCTGTAAGACTGACACATTTCTGACTCTTGTGAAACACTAGCTAATAATAGGGACTGGTGTTTTTCATGTGGAGGGAGATAAAAGCTTTTAATAATATTTATCCAGAACCACACATGCAAATTCCATTTTCTGTTTCTTTCTTGACCTTCTGAACCAGAGATTAAGGACTCAATACACCTAATGTGCTTTGATTTTTTTCCCCCCTTATATACTATAGTAACATTGGAGAAATGGAGTAAATAACAGATTGGACTGTATGTTGCTAGGTAACATAACATCTATGCGTTTATCTGTTTCCTGTAGGTTTGTGATTTAGCCCTCTTCTCCCTTCTGATTTTGTAAAAGTATTCACTCAATGTAATTTGTATGCTTTGCAGGTGATTTTCAAATGGAATATTTATCTTGCTTAATCCAAAGTTCTTTTGTAAAGAACTCAAATCTGAGAGTTTAATTACACTTTCTTTTGTATAGTTTTTTACACGTTAGTATGTGGATGCATTTGCTCTGTCTTATATGCATAGTAATAAAAAGTTGTAGAGCAAAATAAATACAGAAAAAGAAATTGTGAAGATGTTATAAAATACAAATTCATATTTAAAGTAAAAAATCCTTACCATTCTGTGCAAATGCTAGCGAGCAGACCTATAAAACATTCACTCATTAACTCAAGCATAGGAGGGTTAAGGGAAAAGAAAGACATTCCTTATTATTAGCAAGTTACTGAATTGTAAAATATGCCACCTAATGTGCTTTGATCTGGGAATTTTTTATTAAAAAGTAGAGTGAGCAGTTAGGTAGAAAACAAGCAGAGATTAATCCAATGTGTTGGAGGAATATTTACTTCCCCAAGGATGCTAATGAAAACCTAAATATAGATATCATACTACCTGGTGAAGCTGAAGTAAAGAAATGTGCAGATCATTTTTTTAAAAGGATTTATCTACCTAGTAAATCAATGTATTTTAATTTTCCTGTGGTGATGATTTCATTGTTGGGTAGATTTCAAGAAGAGCACATCCCATTGTCATTAGCAGAGCTAGTTAGCCTAACATAGACCACAGAAGAGTAATTGCTACTGTCTAGCTTTTAACTTTGGTTCTGACTAGTAAAACCTTTCTCAGTTTAACCTTGGCAAAAAGAAAGGAGAGAAAAAGTAAAATCCAACATGAGTTATAGGATTTGGGTATTTGGGGAATGTCACTGTATTTATTATCCCCAAATATAGCCTGAGGAAGTTCCAAAAAATTTTAAGTAGAATAAATAGAGCAGTAAATATATTTCGAATGTTTACTAATACAAGTTGCATATATTCACATGATATCAGTTTGCCCTGCCTGCCTAAGCTGCCTCCAGAATTGTGAATGAGCAGAGACAGATTATGGAGAAAGGAAGAAAGGAAGGAAGGAAGGAAGGAAGGAAGGAANAAGGAAGGAGAGAGGGAAGGAGCTAACTTTATTTCCTATCAAGGTTTTAGAGGAATTATTTTGAATATTTATACTTTTCACTGCCTTTATGAGTGACAGGAATCACCAAATTATTTCTTCTCTTAGATTCCATGATGATGTTTTACCTTTCTCATTTTTGATTAATCTCTCCCTAAAATCCCTCCAAATGATACCTTGTAGTCTTGACCACTGACCTTTATGGGGACAACAAGAAGACACTAAAAGGTGAAAGACTTATTACTTCTGATAAATAGAGACATTGTTTTCATTAACACAATTTCTCTTTCTTTCAGTTCCCATTTTTCTTTCCCCATTTCCTCACACCATTTCCACAGACTATAACTTCAGAAATCAAAGGGCAAATAATCCCTTGCCAACAAAGACTGCACCCACTCTTAATACACTTTAATCCCTTTGATATCCTCACCTGTCTGAAAAGCCTCACTAAAGACCCTACAGGGCTATACCAACTCAAAAAATCCTGTGCTCAATGTTCATTGTGTTTTCCACAGAGAAATTCTACTGCTTCACTTAACCTAAAGTCAGTCTATCCATTTACATGTTGTGAAAGTTAAATGGTATCTAACAGCGGTGAGAGTCTGAACAGAATGATGAGTCAGACTCCATCAAAGGACTTCATCCTATATGTGATGATGCAACTTTGCACATCTTAGCATTATGATCTTTTTGTTCAAGTATTAAAAAAAACCCTCATATATTTTAGGTTAGTTAGATTTCATAATGTCATGTGGGTCTTTTCTAATGTTTCAGGTGAAACAATGAGTAGAAAAACAGTCAGAAAAGTGTAAATGCTTTGAAATTATGAGTAATAACTAATCTGTAGCAGTTTATCTGACACTTATTTTGAAAACCGGTGGATTTGCCTTATGAATAGCATAGTCTAAACTCAATGTTTTTATATCAGGCTTTTATTTATCATTTTATTTATATATATAAAATGTTAATGGCTTAGTTCTTCAAATAACATGAATTTCTTTCTTTAAGAAGTATGTTGAGTAGTAGTTCAAAAGTAAATTTGAAAGAATACAGAGACTATCATGATTTGTTTCACACCTGTACATCTTAAAAAATATGTTTGGGCTGTTCATCTGCACATCTACATAAAATACTTCAGGAAAGTTATGTAATAACAGTTAATTTTTACAGTGTTAGATAGAATAAATGAGGAGAGAAGTAACATTGCAATAGATATTCAAATAATTTCCTACACAGTGAAATTTTAATAACTGAGTAACTATGTATCATTTTAAATGAGTTACTAGTTTGTGTAATTTGTGAAAAGCAAGCTTTACAATAGTGGCTTTAAAAACAACCCTTTTAAAATTGAACTGCTTGCCTTTCTTTTCCTTTTAAATAGAACACCCATCATACGAAATTAAAACATTTACATCATACAAGGCAACAGACAGATTTGAAATACAAAGTGCAATTCACATTCAAGGTTAGTTTGAGACTGAATGTTGGAAATAATTCTAAACAGAAACCTAACAAATATGCTTAACAATAATTGCAGTCCATGTTTCCTCTAAAACATTCTCTGCTTTCTCCTCAGCATGAAACATAACATTATTTTTCCATTTGACAAAAATATATCACGTAAACCATTTTTCCATCATCTGTAATTCAGTTTCTGACATAAATCAGGCAAAAAGGAAGCCAAAGTCAGCAGCATATGGGCAAAATGAATAGATATTTACATAGTCTGACTATATAGTTCACAAAAGTTTTCTGGTTTTTTCCATTTCAAGAAAAAACGTGCAACCGTTCCTTTTAGACTTGCATGTGACTAAACAGTTATCAATTTGGCAACTACCTCCCATTTTGAATAGCTTTTTCTACCACAAATTAAAAGGCACGAGTTGAGGTTATTGAGAGAAAAAATAAAAAGGAAAATCTTCATCCTGGAGGGATGAGGAGTACATATCTTTTTTTCTTTCTGCTTCTTAGCTGTAAAGCTTTATTTTTTTACACTCTTCTTGTTTTATATGTTGCAGTAATTTCAGGCAATTGCAATTGCTTTTCAAATAATTAGTTCAACAGTTAATCTAAATCATCAAAATATAGGGTTTTGTTTTGGTTTGGTTTTGTTAAGATAGTACAATCCTAGTTTTATTAATGCTTCTATAACACATATCAAGCCATACAAATGGAAAAAATAATCAGCTTGCTGTTATCATGTTCATCATCCTTTGAATTTAATACTGTAAATGGCTTCCAGTTTAAACATCTGTTTTCATCTGCATGGCCACTGTAATTTCTAAGTTGAAAAAAGTTTTCTAAGCATAGGTATTATTATTAATATTAGACATCCTGTCATTCAGTGACTGATAAACTGTGGAAAAGTATGACTTCCTAGCATACTTTAAAAGAGCATACTTTCTTGTCATTTGAAATTTCAAAATTAGTTTGCATGGATCAGCAACTGGCTTGTTAAAAGTAGGTATGTTGAATGTTTTGCTGCCCTCACCAGGACACAATATAATTATGCATTTTATTTGGCAATCTTTTTAAATGGGCTGACAGTCATATTTCTTGCAATAAATCAGTGATTTCTGTCACATGATATATGTAGGATTACTATTAGCTCAAGTTGTTCTAGCAGAATGATCTTTGATCATCCTCTAAACAAAAGAGAAAATCACCAGTTTGTTACTAAAAATATGTTCAGCCGGTGGCTAAAGGATATCTCTAATCAAATCAGTGGAAAAAGTTTATTGCTGTGGGACAATACTTTAGAAATTTTTTTAACTATAGTACTATTAAAGTTCCCTGTGGCAATGACTTATAGACATTGACACATAACATTTTTTGTGGTTGATTGTTACCTGTAAACTTTTCTTGAAGTTTACATATTTTATAAGTTTCTGTGACCTTAATCACTGAATTACTGAATCTTTAGCATGATGGAAAATTTGTCTTTAAAGTAAATTAAAAATATTAGTTATACATTTACTAAAAAGAATCCTTACTGAAATACTGAAGTGCAGATGCTTTCTGTAATAAATATATACTTTATAAAGGTAAAAGGCTATAAAGCAATTTTCTTAATAAGACATTGTTATAGGAATCAATTTTTTAGCTTGAGTTTGAAAACCAAAGAAATCAATTTTGAAATCAAATACACTTCCTAGGTAGATCATTTTACATTAGTGGACAACATGAAGTCTAACAGTGAATGGAAAACACGGTGTCTTTCCTTTTTTTCCATCAAAGCACTTTCATGGCAATTGACAGATTCTCTAACAATTTCCCTAGTCTGAGAAACTGAATAAAAATTCAAGGTACACTAAGGATCACATGATCACATTTTTCCTACAGTATGCAGAACGTAAAATAGGCATTCTAACATAAAATGGATCAGCCTCCACAATTTTTCATCATATTTAGCTTCTATTAGTAAAACTAGAAGTAAGAGACTTTAAAATAGTTTTTCTGCAACTGTATAAACACACACACACAAAAAGATAAAATCTACAAATATCTATGAACAGCTCATTGTTGAAAGACAGATCAACTTCTTCATAGAAACTTATCTTCAAGAGGCTTATATAGCTGAAATGTGAACTTCAAGATTGTGCCCTTCATACTACACTAATATTTCACCATCTAAAAAAATCTATTTCCAATCTAGAACAACAAGAGTCATTGTCTTCAAAAGTGCTGTCAAGAGACTCAGGAGTGAAGAGTCCCATCTTTTGTCAATTCTACATCTTGAGTTTTAAAAAGTCTCAAGAGTAGTTGTACACAGTAACTTTCAGCATGCTGCCTGAACAGGGAATAAATAATTTCTTCACGTTCATCTTTCTATCATGTTTAGAGGCTCATCTAGAAGAAAGAGGAATAGTAAATATGTGAATAATGCTGTACTTGTTTTGATTCATACTTTTAGATTGCTTTAGGGCTGGGCCCAAAAATATTTGGGATGACTTGTGTTTTCCTTTTTTCTCCCTCCTGGTATGCTTTCAGTAATTCTGTGAGGAAAGCGAACAAGCTTTTGTTAATCCTATCCCTAAGGTGAGCTATGGTTTCTATAGTCTGATGTGAAAAAAAAAAAAAAGGAATAACCAGAATGATTAATTTTTCCTTTTTTCCCCCTCTTCTCTCCTTCCCCCAAGGTAACTTACCAGAAGTATGATGATAAGGAAGAACTCTCATTACAACATGGGTACTTATGGAAATTCAGTGATGTTATTGAGAAGTATTTGGAGAAGACCAAGTCACTTCTCTGTCCACTCCCTCCCCCTCCTTCTAAACAGCTGAATAGAATAAAATATTTTTGTATTTTGCATAAATATTGCAAAGGAGACTTTATTCTTTTCAAGGAATGTTCTGAAATTAAGCCCTTTCTTTTTTTTGGGGGGGGGTTCAGCAGTATTGACTAAAAGGTCTACATTTGGAACCTGGGACACAGGCTGGGAACTTTACTGACATACAATTTAAAAAGTAACACAAATGCCTCCTGTTAACTTTGTTTGTTTCACCTCGTCTACTTCTTATCACTTCACCATCACAGTATTTGCATATACACCTCTGGAGGATACTCTTTAAGGACTAGCATCTGGGCCTCATGTTGAGTTCCACAGGCATTTGTACGTATTCTGTTCACTTGCCTCTGGCCCTGTTATCCACAAAACTGCATTTTGTTTCCTGTCTTCAATTCCATTCTTCCAAGTTTTAGGTTGAATACAGTGACAAGAGTACTTGCTAGACAGATATATAAATTTATTTTAAATACTTATCCATTTATGATATTTTTGCTTGGGTTTGATTGTTTTTTGTTTGTTTGATTGTTTTTTGTTTCTTAATATCTGCAACATTATGTCTCTGTAACTCTTCCAGTAGGTACCAGAACACTGTATATTGCTATCTCTATTGGCTTGCCTGTATTAACATAATATAAACCTGGACACAATATCTCTTCTTCAGGCTCCAGGAGCCACTTTAAAAGGGGAGTAGAAATACAGCAATGCTAATTCAAACATATGTATGATCTACAGCTTTCTTGCAGGCAGTGAAGGAAGATTGACTGTTGGTGTTAATGTCTGGTAAACGTGAAAAATGGGCAGCAAAACTTTATATCTGACATTTCAGACTGAGTAGAAAGACATAGGATGATCCAATAAGCATCATAAGAAAAATGTGTTTGTTATCACTGAGCTGGATTTTTCTCTTATTGGTCATATAGAAACGAAGAAGTTTGGGTTTTTTTTCAGTTACCTGTGATAAACATCACTGAAATGCTTCTTATGGTTCTTTTTTAAACTATTTAGCTCTCATGATCCTGTTAAGCAACATAAGAAAGGAATTTATGAGCACATAACAACTTAACAAGTGTAGTTAACTATAAGAGTAAAAGATAAATACATAGCCCAGGACAGTTTTCCCACATATAATTATCATAAAATTCTGTAGGAGTAGCAATTTGGTACTTTTTCCATAACATGTTTGAGTTTCTTTTTGCCTTGTCATATTTTTTTACTTTAAAAGAAGTAAAAAGCATTAAATGGAATATATCTTACCATAGTCTGCTAGCTGAGTTAAAAAAAACCCAACATTTTGCCCATTAAGAAGTTATACTTACTGTACTATGCAGATATTTCTTGTACTAGTATTGCACCTGGATATGTGAGAGCACATCTGGAAACTCTACTATGCATTCCAAAGATAAAATACGCTGCCAAATAAACATGTTTCTGATACATTGGCAAGAAAGAGTCGAGGTTTAGGTATCAAAATTTAGCTGCTTAAGCATCTAATGGTCAGATATCTAGTCATAATTCTGAGGAGGTCTGTAGGCTGAAGGAAGCTGAAAACCAAAGTTGCAGAGGAACATGTATGTTATAATTGTTAACATAATTTAGGAGAAATAGACACCAAAGTAAAGGAACAAACTGAAACACAGTTCAATACAGAAATTATAAAAGATTTTAGATTGAAACAAGATTGTGATCTTTTAGGCTTCTTTATTTTATTTTTTATATATTTGAGGAATAAGAACCATTTCTTTGATTTTTCATGCACCTGAAATGATGATACTCCTTTTACCTCAAAATTTACTCCTTTAAAACTTCTTAAAATCCCTAAATATTTTTACCATATCTAATGATTTCCATTAAAATGAAATCGTAACATACCCAGCACTTAAATATTGAAATCACAAATAATATTGATACATATTTTTCTCTGTGAAATCATGATCCTGTTTTGTCAAAAGAAAAACATCACTGATTTTTGCTACATACTCTAGCAAACCATAAATAACTAGAATGAGAAACCTGCATACTATTAAAAATCAGAACTAGATGCCTAAATTCTAGTGTGGATCTGGACTGTGAATCTTGAATTGTCAGAGAAGCATATTATTTTAATGAGGTAAAAGTCAACACAGAAAGCACTTAATGGAATTTACCCTGGGACAAAAGAATATGAATTTAACAAAGAACAGCAAAATATTTAGTGCTGCTTACAAAGACCAGTTCTTACCAAAACCCAACTTGAACAGAAGCCGACAGTAACATGTTCTCTAACAGCTTTTAAAGATCACTAAAGACAATTTTTCCCATCTGTTTCAGAGTTAAGGTTTTCTTACTGACTACACTCTAGTGGCAGCTTGCCTTTTAAATTAAGGCTCTACTGAGCCACATGTGAGAAAATTTGCCATGACTCAGAATGCATAGGAGGATATATTCTGAGTACTTTTGCCAGCCAAAGCTGTGAGACTCTCTCAGCAGAAAAAAAAAAGTAACCACTCTGGTAGAAGCTGATGATCATATCAAGAATTTCAAATATTTTCCGCAGAAGTAACCAAAAATGCACAGCCAATGAACAAATAAAAGCTTAAATAGAATGATTCTCCAAAATGGAAAAATCTAAATTTAAACTGCATTCTGAAACCAACATAGCCCTTGGGAGAATACTGACAAAGGCTGTCATTGAGATGTAGCAGTTAGTACACTATTCATTGTGAGCTTCAGTAAGTTTTCTCAGAAATGGCTCCATGATGACGGAGCAAAGTGGCATACATTGGTATACCAAAGAAATATATAAAAACCAAATATTTTTGGATATTCAGAAAGGCATTTAAATGAGTAAAAATATTGATTCTTCAGTCAGTAGATAGTTATTTTGTGAATTCTTTCATACGAGTTCGTTGTGGATGTGAAAATTACATAGACTCAAAAAGAACATCTCGAACCAATAAAAACCAACAGTGAGGGGGAAAATGTGCAAAACAAAATCCAGCCTTAGAAATCACAGAAAAATAGAGGAATTTTTAGGTGGTAATATTAAATATATTTTTGCTGTTCTTACTTTTCCCTGAGAGTCTCTGTGGTTATCACCATGTGAACTGTGTAACAGTCACATTTGGTTTGATGCTCTATCCTGTTCTTATCCTATTGCTTAAGTGGCAATATAATCAACCAGTAATAGCAGAAAATAAAACATCGGTCTCTTGAAAAGATGCAAGTAAGAAATACAGCATCTATAATCTCCTTTAAAGGATTATCATTCATCAATTTTTGCAAATGTGATCATGTGAAACAGTCATCAGACTTACACTTACTGAATTGTATACAGTAGCACCTTGACTGTGTCCTACTGCCACAAGTCAGAAGAATATCTTTGAAGACTTAGTATGTCGAGATTTATTTTTTTGTAAATGGAAACAAATATTTTCCAGCAAAGATATTACAGATACGCACTGAAGTGCTGCATCTATTATTCTGAAATCATTTATCTTTTGGTATGTGTGCTAGAAGTACATAGTTCTCTTTATGCTTTTGGTGTAACATTAGAATGTGAATAGCTACCAAAACTGAAAACAAATATTTCTAAAAATCCTACTTACAAAAATATGCTTTGTTAAAGAACTGAAGGTGCAGGCCTCTTCAGCTTTGATGTGGTTAACACTGATACACTATCATGAGGAAGCATTACAAAATTTCATAGACAAACTTTACCAAATAAACTGCTTAAAGCAGTGGAAAGAAATTACTACTGATTATATTTTCCAGTTAATTTCTAGTAAGAATCTAAAATACCTAGAAAAAAACAGGGAGACTTTAAAGCAAGATTGTGGGACTTTAAAACAAGATTGTTGTGCAAAAATACTTATAAAAACTTTGACAATTATTGTTCAAGTCAAAATAAACTTAGTAATTTTAAAATGTCATATTAATGTATTTTATTCTTAACTTCATGAGAAATTAATGTCAAATTTAGGCAAGGCGCCATTCTGCAGATTCTTACAAAAAGCAAAGCTCAGCAGATACCATGGTCTGCATCTTAATACACAGTGTCTTTAAAGTACTCCTTGTGATGCCATCACACTACTTAGAAATTACAGATATTGCTACCATTTCAATTGATAAATATCCATAGGGAAGTTTTAATAAAGCCATTGGAAGCAGAAAGAATTGAGATCAATCTCTCAATTATGGTTTAGTTGGATAAATACTACCTGTCAGAAGACTTAACCCAACTGTAGAATCTATAAAGAGAACAATGAGGACCATTCTTCCAGTTTAGACAGAAAATATTCCTTCAATTGCGAAGGTCTCAGAGAAAGCCAAAAGATATGTTGAGACTCAGGCATGTTTGCCAGAATCTGAAACTAGAACATATTGCAAAAATATAAGTACAGTTAATTTGATGTTGTTCAGAATGCTAAAATCCATTTCAAAAGCAAGTGTTCATAGTTAGATAGAGACATGCATAAACATGAACACACATAGAATTCACAGACTGTTTTTTTTTTCCACTTGTGGTACATTCTCACTTCAGTACCACTGGCCAGTTCCCGATGAGTTAATGTTTGTTGTCAATACATCTTACAAGAAAAAATAAATAGCAAGTCCATGCACCATGAAGAAATAGTCTATGAATTCAAAGTGAAAGAGGACAGTCAATATATTTTACCAAGGTCTTTGTGTTATTTACAGAGGATGTAATAGTTGTTTAGGTTGTTTTGATCGATATGTTTTGACACATTGAGCATTTCAAAATCATATCAGCTGCCTACAAGTCTCCAAAAGCATTTTTGTACCTTTTCTTTTACATAAGCTTAGGCCTTAATGTCCTTCATCAATGTAACAGGGGATTTCAGTGGATCTATTGTGATAACTGTCTTGTACCCGCATTCCTCTGAGAATTTCATACTCAGCAGCATGACTGACTTCTGCTCAAGTCCATGAGAGTTGTTATTTGTTAGTTTTATATTACCCATGGGCATGTTTAGTACTTTGCAGAAACATGGACACTGTATCAAAGAAATTATGTATTAAATTACTTCAAAAGTAGCTCAGAAAGGGAAAAAATAAATGTAAGAATAATCCCATGCAAATTAGAGCTACAGTGTTATTTTTTTCTCTTTTTTCTTAATACATACTTTTCTTTTTCTTCCTCGTATTTGTGCACACATATAGGAACATAAACTCACAGGAACATTCTTTTAAATTCTTTGTTCCTGTTTATTTTTATTTTTTCATCTCTAAAATGTTCCTGCTTATCTAAAAATATTATTAGAATATTCTGGTAGCTTATTTATGTATGTGAATGTATATAAAAACACATACACGTTCATATATACGTATACATTAGTAACTTAAATTATTAACAATTTATGCTCCAAGTGTCTTAAATTATCTCACCTCTCCAGATGGCCTAGCTTTCTTTTAAAGCTTGTGTCAGTTAAATGTCACAAAACTCAACAGGCTTCTTTCATATGATGAAATGTATTAAAAGGTTCTGTTCATGGGTGATTTCTTCCTTTATTCTCTATTGACCATAAAGGATGCTCAAGTAACTGGTATCCTCCAGATGCCTAATCATAGTTGTCTATACAATTTTTGTGCTTAAAAATTATTCCAACTGTGTTCTGTTGTCATTTCATAAAGGGACTGATCACCTTTGGGTTCTGTGTCATATCTGACTATTCTAAAGAAGAATTTTTGATGCTTGAAAATATCCCAAGCAGTATAGGATAAAGATAACTTTAAAGTTGGATCCCACCCCGTAGTCATCCTTCATTGAGAAAAGCTGATATAAATTAAAAAAGACAGCTATCTTAGCTTTTTCAGAAGTTCTTTTTTGTTGTCTCTATGCTTTAAAATTCCATGAATCTTCATGCAGAAGAACAGTTGTGAAGTAGTGATTGTATTAAAAAAAATCCTATTCTTGATTTAATTTTACCAACTTAAGCAACTAAGAATTAAGGCTCTGAATCTTAGCAAGTTACTTCTTGATTCCTTACAGGCAATGAAGAAAGCAGGCATATCCTTGGAGTGACTCTCTTAATCTCCTCTAAGCAGATAAAACGAGATGAGCTCTGTTCTGAAGGTGCTTATTTCTATTGAATACATCAGGAGTTTAAGCTAACTAGCTCAGGCTTAAATAGCTAATTTTATGCTTATGAATTATGACTTTTTTCCCCCCTCTGCTTACTTCCTTTTTTTTCTCCTGAAGAAATGTTTCTACTGCATGGATGCAGAACTACCAAGGCTACCTAAGGTCACTTCACTGGTAAATAGGAGCTGTCAGCTCCAAAGGAGTAAAAGATACTGAGGTATGGCTTAGAATATCCAGAATTTTCAACATTTCTTTCCCATATTTTTTCTACAGAGAAACATACAAGTTAAAATAAAATTTATTTTAAATTTAAAATTGTGATTTTTAATAAATATGTCAAGCTTGGATTGTTTTTCACTTGCTTCTTCAATTACACTTCTGCACTCCATTGCATTGAAATAACAAGTTTGCTTGAGAAGCAACACTACAAAATTATCCTTTTTTCTTATTTTGCATTCAATCCTGCTCTGTAAGAGTATAAAAAAATCCACAAATAAACTGGAAAGAGAACAGTGGTGACCACAAAAAGAATAATATGAGCTAATTATCAGATTTACCTGACTTCATAAGCAGACCAGCCATGAAGAGCAAAGGGATCCCTCTGGACTTCAGTGCAAAATCATCCAATATCACTGTCACAAATGCATTTTTTTCTGCCCCTTCCCTGCATTATGGCTGGAAAATCAAGTAAGTGCTAATCATTTTTGAATTATTTATTTTATTTCTTTTTCTTCCCACCGTCTGCAAGGGACAGAAATTTTTCAAATACAAGCCACGCAAACAATCAACCTACAAGTAAAACTGTGTTCTTCCATTGGTATTACCTGAAAAAATATGTCTCAGAAAAATGCATTACCAGGTTATTTTTTAATCTAATGAAATGTTGTAAGTTGAAATTCAAAATAAGACAAAAGTCTTAGTCTTCAGGACAGACAGAAAGAATAAACAGAACCACTTAGCAAGAGGAATATTCTGTCTGTTAAATGGAATAGACCAAAAGAGTTGTAATCTATTATTCCATGAATCAGTGAAGGCTCCATGTCATAGCAGAACAAGTCACATCCTTCCAATTAAGAATTATAGGAAAATTAAGATGGCAAGACATTGGTTGTGGAAAAAATTCTGCTTCAGGTGCTTGAAATCATTGCAATGATTTCATGGAAAGATTACAGCTATATATGTAAGAAGTCCAATGATTTGAAAAAAAGTACTAAAATAAACAAGAGGCTAAAACAAAATATACTTTATATAGATGAGTAAATATCTAGAAAACAACTTGTTTTAACTACAATTATAAAACAAAATAAAACTTTTCCTTATTTTGCATATATTTTTTTGGAACAAGAATAAAAATTTAACTGCATTATGCCTTCTAATGGAAGCAGCCTGAATGTGAAACTAATGAAGTATTAACCAAGATCACTTTTATTTTCTGTAGCTATGTGAGTAGTGATAAATATCATATATTAACTTAAAAATTAGTCAGGGCTACGAAAATATGTATTTTCTTTTTGGTCAGAGGTAATTATGAACAGTGTTAACAGCTGAAATGAAAGCCGCATTCCATGTGACTAGTATAGTTATACTAGTGGAAATAAGCAATTCTTCAGATTAATAAGTTAAGAAAATATCAGATTAATACATAAGGAAACATTCATCATTTTTAAGAAAATTGCTATCTCTTTATACTGGAAGAAAGCTAGAATAAAATAATTTTATCTGTCAAGACTTTATTTTGCTTGAATGAGAAAATCACGAACTGAACTCTCTTAGCCCTCATTTAATGAACAATAATTGTGAAACACAGGCATGCAGATTTGATCAGGCACTTGATTACTGTTGATGAATACTGTAAATAGTTGTAAGATAATATAAAATGAAGATGTGACTAATACAAGACACAAGATGCTACAGATTTGTAATTTAGACAGGAAAGTAGCCACTAAGCAAAGAGAAGTCAGTTTTATCTGAATTCATCCGCGAGAAATGAATTTAAATACAGTCAACAGAACAAAGACTTATTTCTCTGAATTATTTTTGGATACTGACCTTAGGATGGAATGATTCTTTTATTTGGAAATACTAATTTTATCTTCTGCTTAAATGGGTAACTAGCCTTGATTTAGCATTTGAGCATGAGATGCATGAAGCCTTGTAAGTTGCATGCACCTAGGTTCCCTTGATAGTCCATTAAGTTAGACTAATCCAAAGTATAAGCTGAAAAGTCTGTGTGCTCAATGAAGTATTGCCTACAGCTATCCAAAAGAAATGTTCAGTATTGTCAAGTATCCTTCAGCAGGTACTGAACTGTGCATTTATCAAAGGCAGCCAGTGTTTGCATCTGTCAGTTAAATAACAGAAAGCTTCCAGGGTGCTCAGAAATGTGGAACCTGGGTTCTGTTTTACTGAATTCAAATTCAAATTCCCTCAACTGCAGTAAATGTTCTAACCATTAGAATATAACACATTTTTGAGAAGATACTATCATAACCTCTGTTTGAAGCTGCAATATGTGCTATACAATCAGTAATCTAAGATGCACCATTGACGTATAATTAGACAATTTTCATGGGAGCAGATGGCTGCAAGGTCAACATAACATAACATCTCTCCAAATATTCCAAATGAGTCAGTCACTACAAAAAGAAATAGAAAAAGGGAGATTTAGTGTGTTATTTTTCATTGGTTCACCTAACTAGAATATCTCACAAAATAAAATGTAGAAGATTATTGGGTGGAGGCCAATTAAAGGTAGTATAGAAGTAACTAGGGTGTGGAAGAGAGTATAAACAACCTTACATAATAAGCAATGCATGAATCATAAAGTGAGTCATAACACCGGATTATTCACATTAAGAACATGTTGGTGATTTTCATGTCTTTGTTCTTGAAAGATACTATGGTGTATTTGCTCCCATTTGTATTTCTGTACGCTTTAATTAGGATAATTATCCATCCAGGGAAAATTATTCTCTGGCACGTATATAGAAACTTTCAGAAGTCAGATAATATAAATGTACATAATTATTTTTTTCTTGTATGAGTATTTTCTTTTTGGAATGTATTGTTTCTTCTGGTGCAAAATTCGTTATCAATATCATTCATAAGGTGGAAGATTTTATAGCCTTAATTCATTCAGAAATTAAATCAGTTTTTTCAGTTCTTTGATTGCATTTTAACTGTGGATCATGCATACTTTGTTGCAGTCATGGACCTTGAAGCTCTGGATGGGAAAAGCATGACACTGTTCCCACAGGAGTGCGGTAAGTGAGATGTAAGATGATGCCCACTTAGGTCTCACACTAAAAGGAGGTCAGAAGTTGCAAACCAATCCCAGATCCACCAGTTTACCCTCTTTGACAATTTTTTTTTTTTTTTTTTTTTTGC
>VZTY01007852.1:59864-72050 GCA_013400935.1 Turnix velox | reverse complement strand
CATTCCTTGGGGAAATGGCTTTGCTGCGGGCATGCAGAAGGAATTATGGAATACCTCTTTCACTGAGGAAATTTATCTATGGCAAGACACAGGGAGATGCTATGGAGAAAATATTTTTTTGCATATCAATTTTTTCCATTTCCTGAAGCAATTTGGGAATTCCTGCAAGCAGAGGAAATCTCCTGAGATTGTAAAAAAATGTTGAAATAATGCCCTATTCTGTTTCCACAGTTTTCTTTGTAGGTGCCACAACAGAGATATGCATAGGGAAAATATGCAGTGGTTTAGAATGGATTTTGGGGAGTGAAAGTTATATCATGGAAAGCTGTTAATAGTCCACTAGGTAGAGATATATATGACTGGTAAAGTGAAAATACTTTATAAATCTCAAATATTTGATTTTTCTCCCCTTTATCACAACAGTAATTTGTTGATCTTTGCTGCTTGTTGTATTTTATCCCATTTACTCTGTAATGCTATTAATTTTTTTTTCCTTTGCCTTTCTCTCTGGGAGTACTTCTGATTTACATCACTGTCACCACCTGCAAGATAATTAGCTGAACTAACTTATTATCTTCTCCATTTTTTTAATTAAATCAGGAACCCAAATGTGGAAGCTGTTTAGCATGTCAGGAATTACTTAATTCTCTTGATTGCTTGACAGGCTTTCTTGTTAATTTTTGGTTTTTAAATTCAGAATTCTGACCATCAGTACTTTTTCTTCATATCATAAATTTTAGAAAGAAGTGAAACTCCACTTCAGAGGAATAACAATTTTTATATAGGTTTTCAACAGAACCAGAAGACATATTTTATGTAATGCCTGGATGGATGGTAACTAGATCTATATGAAGCACTAATGAATAGCAAACATGAAAAAGAAAATGCCAGTCAGTGGAAATGGCACAAAGCCTATATGTGAAACATAGCAGTGATGGTCTAAGTATTTTGGAATCAGCCTTCTAGAGGTCTATCTACATTATTATTCTAATTTCTTTCTCTTCATTCACATTTTGCCTCTAAATTGGAATGCAATGTGCCTACATAGTCCTTGCTTTCCACCTGTCACAGAAAGGAAATTATGCTTGAATGAGATGTATACGAACAAATCAAATACAAATAGACTAGGCTATTGGGCTTTGTACCCCAAAATACCCCAGCAGGGTAAAACACAAGACAAACCCATCAAAATGTCCCAAGAGTTTCAGAATGGACTTGTGAGAATAAGTCTAGATAAACCTCATCTTCAGTATTCTAAAAGATGAATGGATGTATAGATAGATAGATTGATAGACAGACATATAAATATAGAAAGATGATAATATTTTATAGAGTTCCTTAAGGGCCAGACTGTGCATAGTATGTAGCCACACAAGATAAAATATAATACAATGTAATATAGAATAAAAGGTGAATCTACCAGTACTAAAGGAACTACATTATAGTAGCAACTTAGTATAAAACTCAATAAAATATGAAATTGTCAAATATTACACAAAATGTGGTGTAGAGCTCTGACTCAATGCATGTGAGCCAAGGTGATTGAGTCAGAAAATAAGAGAAATAATAGCAGGATTGCTGCAGTGCTTATTCATGATTTTGTTTTACTATTATATTATTTTTATAGTCTTAGAAGTTTTGAAAAAAGGATTTGGTATTTGTAATTGTTCTTACCTGTTTTAGGAAAAATAGATCAGTTAAAAGTAAACCCTCTGCATAAATCAAGTCACTTTAAAGAATTTATTGGATTGCTTAGAAAAGGATGATTAATCAAGGATGATTATGGAAACTGACTCCTTCCAAACAAAGTTATGCTGCAATGAGAAAAAGCTAATGATGAAAGTATAATCGTGTAAAAAAACTTGCATGGTCATTTGTTTAAAGCTGGGAAAATAAAGTACCAATGGATTCCTAAGTTCTTACATAGCCTATTATAACAGGATTTGCACTCAGCAATCAGTCATGGTCTATAGGGAGCCTTCCAAACATTGATAAACACATTTGTCCATCATCTTTTTCATATAAGAAGCAGTGAAACTAAAAGTAAAAGCAAGCATGCAAACAAACCTTCTGCTAAATGCATTCAAGAGATGCACTATGTATTCACTCAGAGTATCATAATCACAATTAAGCAGGAGGAAGAAGGATAATATCTTGAAGAAGCAAACCCCACATTCATTCATTAAAAATTATCAATGATTTAATAATAATAATAAAAATAGCAATGGTAACACAAACTCAAAAGAGAATTTGGGAATAAATTAGAATAGTTTTGCAGTTCACTATGCGAACCATACAGCAAAATCACACAAACGATCTTAAATTACTTTTTGTAAATAAGCCAACTTCGTACAAAGTTAATACATCCTGCTACAAGAAACAACTTTATAGTATCATGAAAGTACGCTGTATACCAATGAATCTGCACATACCTTTTTGTGAGTCTGAAAAACCACGAGGTTCAAGGTTTTGTTCAGTAACCAAAATGAAGGTGTTCAATGTGCAAAATGGGTTAAATGGTTATTCTGAAAAATAACAAGTAAAAGTATCAATTATTTAATTTACTGAAATATTATAACCTTATAAAACTTCTTCAACAGTTGATAGAGGATAAAAATAAAATTCTATTTCTTTCACTTTTATTTATACTATAGAAGGAGATAAGAACTAGAGGAAACGATTTCTCTCTGCTAGCAGATTTCATGATTAAAAATACTTGGCCTTGCAAGGCAAATTGGCTTGCATCTTGTAACAAGTCAAAGCTGTCTTTTAGCTCAAATATAAAGCTTTAAAAATCAGTACAGGTTCCATCTGTGGTTTTGATTTGCTCTCTTCCAAAAAAAGGCTGTTATCACTTCAATTTAGAATGTTAGCTTGTGGATTTGTCAGGAAATATTCACACAAAATATTCCTCTCTATCAATTCATTTATGCACATACATGCATGTGCATACACACATGCACACAAACACAGGTACACATATAATACTCATCTACAAGATAGAAACATAAATTAATTTTGTCAATTATTTATCCTAAAATGTAGGACATATAGGACTTTTAGTGTACCAGAAGTTGGTACATATATGATTTTGCATGTATTCTTGACTGATGCCTTTTACAACCAAGGCATCAGTATAAAAAAAAAATAGCAATCACTACTTTGGGACAAGGGTTACTTTCAGTAAGTTGACATACTATCACTATAAGAAAATAAAATATTCACTCCATTATTGACTGTCCTTCACTGGAGGGAACCTTTTTGGGTTGAAGGAGAACATAAAATGCAGGTTGTTCCCTTCATGTATAAAATCTTATTATCTCTAAAAGTACTAAATGCCATTATGCAAGATACTGTCATGTAATGCCAGCTAAAATAGAAAAAACAGAAGAGATCAAATTAAAAAGCTGAATTTAAAACAACACATTCCACAAAACACAGATAAGGTAGTTGAACAGAGTGCCAGATTTCTGTACTATTTGCTCAGAACATTTTAAAGTAAATTTTCCAGGTTCTTTTCACATTTCTCTGATTTTTTTTTTCTTTGTACTTATTCAAGGGATCTTGTTTTTTGTTTTTTTTTTTTTCTTCAAGTGTTATTTTGAAAGATGGAGCCATTGTGGCTTCGGTATCCCAACTGTAAAACCTGTGGCTGCATTTTCAAAGTATAGAGAGAAGGAAGAGTTGTTCTGACTGGACTATGTAACAACCAGAAAAAATAGCTATATGTGCAGTTTGATAGCACTGCACAAATTCAGAATTCAGCATGTTGATGCATTGGTGATGCATTTAGTTCTCCATAAATTCCCAGTCAATTTGGTTTGCTCAGGCACAGTAATTTTGATGTCTTTCTGATTTAATGGAAGACCTTCAGAATTTACTTACAACCTTCTAGAATGTTTTACAATTACAGCATATCCTTTATTTCAGGATCACTGTTCAGGGAGTTGTACATCACATGCATGGTTGACATGGATACACATTTTTCATGGAATTTTCTAGGCAGAAGTATCGAAGCGTCATGTATGTATTCATGTGACTCAAGTTCAATCAGCCATAAAATTTT
Organism: Turnix velox; assembly: GCA_013400935.1. Lineage (NCBI taxonomy): Eukaryota > Metazoa > Chordata > Aves > Charadriiformes > Turnicidae > Turnix > Turnix velox. Next base: position 67,984 of record VZTY01007852.1, on the reverse strand, counting down.
TCCACCTTGTGGTTTGTGGTTGTTTTTGCCCTTCATTAAAATTAAATCTCTTCAGTTCATTCTCCATATGCTAGATGTTCACTATTTTAAATTACTATTATTTCAACACATCCATTCTTCTTCTTTCCAGCAGTAATTGGCGTCTATTACATTATAATTTTTCACTGCCTAAATCCACCTGCTTTATTAGAATACAGAGAGCTAATTTAATATCCTTTCAACAGAAGAGATTTAATGCCAAGAAAAAATATCTCAAAAAATAGCTCAAGTTTAAGGTTTAGACATAAAAATGCTACAGCTGGGCACCTCCCTAAACCACTAAAATGATAAAGCTGCATTTGAAGTTAAGAAACTGTATACATGACAGATTGTTGCTATGGTAGTAATGCTGTTCTTTCTCATCAAATCTTTCCCTTGTGTGCTAGGTTGCATTTTGTTTGCAGTTTCTTCTGTTTCTTTGTCCTTTCTTAGCATTATGTCATGGTAAAAAAGAATTTTAATCAGGATTTCCAACTGAATAAAACAGGGATGTATGGATATTGTATTGTAATTGTATTAGCAATTCTATTGACTATGGGAATTTCTGTCTGCTTTTTCATAGTCAATAGAATTATTTTCTCTACAGAATAATTCCATCATATCTTAAGGCATTTCTCAATTTTCCCTAAAGATCAAGAAGAAAAATACTTTTTTCTACTTCTCAAAGCAATCCCAAACTAGTAACACTGTTACAAAGTGTTACAAAAATAACAAAGCATGCCACAAATACATTTACCACAGAAAGGAGTCATCACAGATATCATCTTTTCACACTTCTACCTTTTTATTCCTCTGTTCTTTGAGAATATAGAAGCCCCCTCCTAAAGCATTGTCCATAAACTTGTGGAGTGTTTTAAAATTTAAGTATACTTTTTAGGAGTCTACCCTCACTGGGTGCTTTTTAGGATGAATATAAATCTGCATGATGGGTAAACACACAAATGCAACAGATCATAACTCCTTTGCAATGGTGTGTGCCTTTGAGGCACTGTATTAGGACATGAATTCTTCATTTCTAGGAAGGGCTATACTTAGGAAAGGCTTAAAGAAGGTTCCAGGAAATTACACTTACCAGTCCTTGGGAAAGTTGTAGCATTAATTCTCCTGAGGGCTGTCACAAGTCAAATGAAGTACATGAATGAGAAAAGCCAGCATGGAGTCACCAAAGGCAAATAATGCTTGATAAAGCTATTAAACTTGCATGACAAATTAGTCTGCTCTGTTATGAGGGCAAGCAGTGGACATTGTCAACTTGGATTTCTCCAAGGCTTTTAGTATGGTTCATAACAGTGTCCTGAGGTGCTTTAGTCTAGACAAGTTTTGTGTTGGATGGGAGACTGATGGACAGGCCCCCCTAAGAGAGTGGAAGTAAATAGCTCCTTTTCAGATTGGACCTGATGCTGTTTAGTTATCTTCATAAGTGGTTCATATGATGTGATTTAAAATATTTATATACATTTTCACCTAGATTAATGGACTTTTTGTAGTGATTTTAGTTTTTATAGTTTTCATGAGACTAACTTTTTTTCCTTAGGATATTTGCTGTAACATTCCTGCAAGCAAACATCCAATTAACATGACTGCAATTGAATTCAATAATTCTTCCAGTCTTTCCAGGCAAAAAAAAAGTAGAATACATAGAAAATTCTCCCTTTATTCATAAATCAAGCTTCTAGTTTGTTTCCATTCATTTTTCAAACCAAAGTATTTATTCTATTTAAAGACATTTCTTAAGATATTGGTCTGGTGCTTCTAACTTAGGACAAGCAAATGTCAAAAATTCTTTCAGTTCATCATTCTATAACAATTGTAGTATATAATTTTATGAATTAATTAGTACCCTGAAGACATTTCCAGTGTGTACCACTTACAACTGAAATAGTTTTATTCATCTTTAACAGTCTTCTTACACACCTGAGTCATACTGTATTTTCAGTTGACAGAAATGTCACTTTTTCCCTTTTCTCAGTTTGAAATTACTGGTTTTTGTGTAAGTATCTTTAAACTTATGTAGAATGTTAGCTCTCTGGAGGATATTGTAACTATTTTTTGTATGGGAAATGGAGGATATTTTGTACTTCTTACATTACTTTGAATCCATTTGTGCAACAAAGAAAGCCAGTTGAATTCTTGACCATCAACAATTTTAAAATCTAGTTTACATTTGAACAGAGAAGAGATACTATAATTTAAACATTATTAGTTTCATCTTGTGTCATTTTAGACAAACTAATACACCTGCTGCTAGAATGGAAATATATACAAGCTTTCTGTTGATTTCATGTAGTACATAAATTGACAACAACAGTAACATCCATGTGAATCATTTTTACCTTCTGCTCCCTAGAAATCTGAGAAAAGCTTTTTTAAAACAAGATCAATCTTTAAATTTGATTTTTACTTCTGTTCAAACTATTTTTTTTTTTTTTGAAAATTCTAAATTATAAGATAATCATCTATACCTGGGCAGGAACTTGAACCCGTGGCCCTCAGATTACAAGTCTGTATTTCTCTCTACTGAGCTGCATACTCAGGTTCTTCAACATCATGGAATGTATACAAATTTGCAGAATTTGTATTAATTCCTTGGGACAATGAATCGCTTTGCCTTAATGTACAAGGATTTTTAAGAATGTTAATGTAGACTTCTATTACCTTTTGATGAGAGATTTAAACAGATTTAAAAATAAAACAAATAATTTCATTTTTTTGACTAATGGCTGTATGAGAATCACAAGCTTCCTGTTAAAATAAATACTAAAGTACATTTGATTTTTCTAAAGTACTTTTTCTATCACATAAAGTATAATCTAATATAAAGGGCCAATTTACACAAATTTCATGTTATATAACAAAATGCACTCACTTCCCACAATATTCTGCAGTCATTTATCCTTGCCATTGTAAATATTAGATTTGATTATACTCTCAATATACCTCAGGATGGGGCTCACAGTATTCAGTTTTTTTGTGGGTCTGTTACAGAGCTTCATGTTAACAAATTCATTTCTTCGTAATTTTGGAATGCTTTTTTTCCTTGTCCAAGTGATAGATTGAGGTCAAAGTAAATTTCAGAAAGCAGAGCCAAGGAGGGGAATATTAAGAAAGGACTCTGAGGTTCCTCTAGTTTAAACTTATTCTGTATAGACTGAGTATGACACATTCATTTCTCTACCAGCAGTTGCCAGAATTGCACTCAGATATGCACCACCATCGCAAAATAGAAAACTCATTTTACCAGCAGCTTTAAACAGGGTGTTACATTGCACTTAGGGAGAAAAGCATACTTTGAGTCTCATATTTACCTCCAAATAAGGCACTAGTAGGTCCATCATGAGATTCCTTGATGAATTGTGTTTAAGAAAATACCAGATCCCTACTTCAAGGACTTTTTTTGTTGTTTTATTATAGAAATGACAAGGAATCTATAATTTATGAACATACTTCGGACTGTGGCAAAGTCAATTCCTCTCTATAGGAATATTTCATAGACTAAAATACATTTGCTTTTCACTAGACATGCTGTTTTCCAAATATCACATCAGGCACAATGATCCATTCTTTTAATTGCCCCTGTAGCAAGTGGTCTGTTTCTTTGGTTTCAAGAATGCATACCATTTATCCCGTTAAAAATTAAATGCAAAATAACTTTTATCTATATGAGATGGCTATATTTTTTTACTACAGAATAAATGTATTCTTTGCATTGTTAATATCATGCTTATTCCTTCTTGTCTTGTACTTGTACCAATATTACCTCACTTCGCCTGTACCTTTATTAATTATCTATGCTGCCCACAAATATTTTTTTACATTGGTATTTTTTCACTGTCCTTATCCAAAATTCAAATTAGAACACTGCAAAACCTGTTTGAACCTCCTGCCCATGACCCACGTAAGCTAAAGATAAGATCATATTACACATTATAAATTCATATTTTGTACATCTCCAAAGATGGAGATTCTATAGTATCACTAGAAAAACTGTTCCAGTGCTTATCCATTCTCACTGTGTTTTTGTAGTGTGTTATCCCTCCCTTATATCTTAAAGGAATTTCCCTTTGTGCGCATTGTGACCACTGCTCCATGTTCTTTCTCTGTATGCCTCTGAAAGGAAAAAAGAAAAAGGAAAAAGAATCTAGAATTCTGAGAGAAAAGGAATTTCTAATGGTAGATCATAATTTCAAATTAAATATGGCATGTTCACCGGAAGGTTTAAAGCAAAATGTCCTTTGGTGAAAAAATGGGAAATTCAGATTGTTCAAAAAGGTTATGTGGACTCAAATCTGGAAACTGTTTTATGATCTATTCTAAATGGTGGGGGTTGGTCTCTTCTCACAACTAACAATCAATGGAATGACAGGAAAAGGGTCAACTTGCACTAAAGGAAGTTTAGATTAGATATTAGGAAAAAAAATTGTGCTGAAAAGATTATCAAGCTGTCTAGGGAAGTGGTGGAATTTTCCTCACTCAGTATTTAAAAGGCAGGTAGACATCCTTGTGATATGCTTTAGTGATTGTCCTTGTTAGTTTTAGGATTTGGCTGGATTAGATGATCTGAAAGGTCCCTTCCAACCTAGATAATTCTGTTACTATGAAATTCTAATTTCCATGATCCTAAGTTTGATTAGCAAGGTCTTCCATAATAGGAATTATATCTATACTTAAAATAGAAGACAAAGGATTTAAAAAACATTTGCTGGACAGTGTCTGGCTTTTCAGTTTTCTCTTTAGTTTAACTATAACATGATCCAGTCTCTCAGTGAGAGACACTAGGTAACAGATAAGCAGCAGAACCGTAAGTTTCTCCAGCTTCTTCTCTGACAACTTCCTTTCAGAGGGCAAATAGTGAGTCCATATAATTTTTGAATGAACTTTTCTATCCAGTTATTTTTGTGATGTGGAGTCTAGATGTAGCCACTTTTCCTGAGTAGTAATTGGGAAAGTCTCTGTCAGTTCTCTTCTGGTTTCTCACTCTGTAGTTAACTCAGATGAAGCAGACTTGTTTGACAGAAATCATTACCAGCATTGACACTTCTTGTTTGAAATCATGGGCCCATGTCATGATGCTAGTTTCTCTCAGAGGAGTGCTTCTTCTTTGCTCCCCCAGCCTCTCTGTATCTGCTGCTCAGAGCTCCATGGGAGTAGTGGAAGGTGCCCTGTTAAACTAAGGAATTCTTCCCCCCAAACTCCTGTTGTGCTGTTACTTCCAAGTGAGCAGCAGCTTCCTTTAAGTGGGCAGCCATCATAATTTCATAATTTTGCAATAATGTGAAAGTAACAACTGCTATAGGCTACCCCACCCCCTGAGAGATACCCATGCTGCCCCTGTCAGGTCTGTTCTATTGCCAGCAACTCCTGGGGACAAGAGACAGTATAAAATAAGTACATGCAGTATTCATACAGTATGTTTCAAGGCTGAAGAAGAAAGAATATAGGCCAGTTTAATGCTGTAGTAACTTAATTGGGAGAGTGAATAGAGAGTCTGGGATGAGCATTAGGACTTGTCAGTTTAAGATTTTTAAGTATTTGTAGTAAAAAAGACAGAAGTACCTGGTTTTTGGAGAGTATTATATACGGCACATTGTAATCCTACTTTAGACCTGCCAAAAGCCTCACACTTAATCAAAGTCACGTATATCTTCTTTGTATATGTTATCTAGGCACGGTATTGAGGTCACCACAGGGGGTTATATCCCTGTAGTTGAAGTGTACTATTTATTTCAGCATGTGGAGCAGTGCAAAGCCTTGTCACTTTCTTTTGACTTGATTTTCCAGAGCTAAGGGTGGGAAAATATTTGACACCACAAAGAGGATAATGTTTTCATATTTTAAATACTTATCTAGATTTCTCGAAAGAAGGTGAGTCTTTCAGTTACTGATCTTACAATCACAGAATCATAGAGGGGGTTGAGAGGGACTTTTAGAGGTCTCGTAGTCCAAACGTCGCTGAAATAAGCAGGGACATCTTCAACTTGATCAGGTTGCTCAGAACCCTTTCAACCTGATCTTGAATGACCCCAGGGATGAGGCACTTACCACCTCTCTGAGCAACCTATTCTAGAGTTTCTAGTTTTCTCATTGAGAAAGATTTCTTCTATATCACCAACCTAAATCTAATGTCTTTTAGTTTAAAACCATTACCCCTCAGCCAATCTAAAAAGCCCAAATAAATTGTCCTCATATTCCCTATTAGGAGTTCTTTAGGTACTAAAGCTGTTATAAAGTCTCCTTGGAGTCTTCTTCAAGCTGACTAACCTTAATTCTCTTAGCTTTTCTCTAGTCATATTTGTGGTCTTCCTCTGGACATGCTCCAACAGGTTCATGCCATTCCTGTGCTGAGGGACACAGTACTCCAGCTGAGTGTCTCACAAGAGCAGACTAGAGGGGCAGAATCATCTCCCCTGACCTCCTGTCCACGCTTAATGCAGTCAAAAATATTCTCTAGCAACGGATTTACTTTCCAATAGTCCTTTTAAGAAATCACAGGCCTATAGGGTTGTATGTTGAAATAGAAGTTTTGGAAAACAACAGTAATTGTAACAAATTACATCGTTAGTCTACACTCATCTGCATAATATTTGACAATGAAATAATTACTTTTATGTGGGGATTCTAAGTAATATTATTGACTTAATTATGTCAGTACATCCTTGTGAACAGAATTTTAGAAAATAAAGTAAATAATTTCCCAAAAAGCCATGTTATAATGACATCAGAAAATGAGCTTTGAATGTAACATCTGAGGCTACAAAGCTGTAATTTACATTAATGCTAATGGCTTTAGTGCAGGTAGAAAGTCAAAAACAGAATTAAATTTTTGAAAAGGAAAAACTTTGGTCCAATGTGTCTCTTACATGCTTTACTTGTAGATATTAAGCTATTTAATGTATTGCTTATTTGTCTTATTTATCTTTTATTTTTGTTTTTATTTTATTTTCCTTGTATGAAAAACAAAATAAATTCAAAATTTACTTACTCTACAGCAGAGTTCCCAAAAGACTATTTCAGCATATAAATTTTTATACTCTGGTGCTTCATTGAAGACTAAAATGTTTTCATCTAAGATAAGTAAAAGATAATAAAATAATTATAAAATTATTATTTTATTATTTTATTAATTTTTATTATGTTCTTATTTTTAATTTCTAAGGATCTTTTTTTCTCAGGGAACATGATAGTGGATGAAGTGGCAGATCCCTGTATTTGGTATCCAGAACATGAAAACTTTCTGTTTACATTACCTTTTTAGGTGCTTACAGGGATATTCAGAGTACATTCTTTTTGGAATATAGAAAAATGTAATCAGATTTTGTTAATAAGAATCTAATAATGAAATGCATTGAACTGAATAAAGGGTGGTTCAATTTGTTTCTCATTAAAAAAATAGCCATATTATTGTTTCAGGGGGAGAGGTACCTCATTGGAAGTCCACCATGCTTTCTACTGAAACTAAATTACTGTACAAAATCCAGAGACTCATAAGGAATAGATAAAAGGCATATTCTAGTGGTTGTTGCACTCTGCTGCAGTGGGAGAGGGAAGACCATTACTTCTTCACCAGTTTTCCAAGATCTGTTCTTTCATTCTTTTTAAGTTTTCTTTTAAATGCTTGATGTAAATGCACTAATAGCTTGGTTAGTGTGATAATAGCATCTGAAAACATTCCCAGGCTGGCTTTGAATGTCTCCAGAGAAGGGAACCTCACAGCCTCTCTGGGCAGCCTGTTTCAGTCTGATACCACTGAAAGAATACACTGTTCGAAGAAAAGGTAGGAATATTTGGCTCAGAATTCCTAAGAATTATGCAATGTTTTGCTTTTTCTCTTGTGATGATTTCATATGTAATCCCACTTCTGGAAACAGCTGAATCTAAAATATTTGCTATGAATAATCATCAGTCACTGGCTTATTTCCAAAGAATGCATTACTTCCAAGTGATTTCCAGTGTCTCTCACTACATATTGCAACTACTTATAATTTATTTTTGCATTTATAATCAAAGATTATAAAGCTTGCTGCCTCCATCATATAGGCAAAAAGACACATTATTGTAGCTTACTTCTCTCATTGCTTGATCTT
>VZTY01007852.1:48414-59800 GCA_013400935.1 Turnix velox | reverse complement strand
TATTATTGTTTCAGGGGGAGAGGAAGTCCACCATGCTTTCTACTGAAACTAAATTACTGTACAAAATCCAGAGACTCATAAGGAATAGATAAAAGGCATATTCTAGTGGTTGTTGCACTCTGCTGCAGTGGGAGAGGGAAGACCATTACTTCTTCACCAGTTTTCCAAGATCTGTTCTTTCATTCTTTTTAAGTTTTCTTTTAAATGCTTGATGTAAATGCACTAATAGCTTGGTTAGTGTGATAATAGCATCTGAAAACATTCCCAGGCTGGCTTTGAATGTCTCCAGAGAAGGGAACCTCACAGCCTCTCTGGGCAGCCTGTTTCAGTCTGATACCACTGAAAGAATACACTGTTGGAAGAAAAGGTAGGAATATTTGGCTCAGAATTCCTAAGAATTATGCAATGTTTTGCTTTTTCTCTTGTGATGATTTCATATGTAATCCCACTTCTGGAAACAGCTGAATCTAAAATATTTGCTATGAATAATCATCAGTCACTGGCTTATTTCCAAAGAATGCATTACTTCCAAGTGATTTCCAGTGTCTCTCACTACATATTGCAACTACTTATAATTTATTTTTGCATTTATAATCAAAGATTATAAAGCTTGCTGCCTCCATCATATAGGCAAAAAGACACATTATTGTAGCTTACTTCTCTCATTGCTTGATCTTATTGTTTTTATTCTCATCTGCAATTTAAATACTCATCAGATTAACATTATGATGCATTTACCCACAGAAGAGCTGTTCTGACAGCAGTGAAATTACTTCTTTATCAAGGCAGTGTAATGATACATAGATTTTGCACTTATGCACAAATAAGGAAAACCAGAAATTTCTTATAGTGATCATATTTGAATACAGAATAAAAGCTCAGTGTACTAACACTTGGGAGAGAAAGTAAGTGAAATTTCTTTGATTTTTATTACTGAGTTTCCAGCAAGATTAAAATTTGCCAGTAAGAAAGTCTGGGTTTTTTCACCTCCACCACTCTCTAAATGTTGGTGAAGTCACAAAAAGCTGCAACAAATACCTCACATCAAGCTGCCCTCATATTTCCAGTAGAATTCTAAATAGAAACACATGCAAGAGTAAGCCAGGAGAGTCTGAGGAATTTTTAAATCTCTCTATCTGGAGCTGAGGAGCACCACCAGATGCAAAATTCTCCTTTGGGTTTGATATTCAAGATTTTTATTCCAATATTCTGCTATATCCTTAAGATTCACTGTGCTATAGCGAGTATTTGGAGCAGTGATTTGCTGTAAGTTCACGTAGTGAGTTGTCATAAATTCAACAGTCTTATACAGAAGGAGGAAAAGCTGCAGAATTTCAAGCCCTAGGAATGTGAGGATTACTTTAGTTCACACTATATACAGGCCAAAAGGAACATTCTGATGTGCCAGTTGGTAAATATTGAATTTTACTACCATTATATTAGTAACTTCAATTAATATGAAAGCAGTAATAATTCAGAAATACTTTATACATATCAAATCCCTGTTTCTATAGTGTCAAACTTTCTCTTCCTTGATAAAAGAACTACATCAACAGGCCAAAAAGCAAATCATACATTGAATTGCTCATAAATAAACTCATATTTATTATTAAATTCAGAAGTCTGTGGTACATTAGTCAGTAAAATAACAGACAACTAATAGAAAATAACTTAAAAATAAATATTTACCTGCAAATGTTAAAGCACTTACACATTTGTCACAATGTTTTAGAAGTGATAAAATAACCTCTTTTGAAGCTTAAATACAGACAGCTATATTCAAGAGCAACTCTGTGAGAGAAGTAATGAGAAAAAGGCACCTGAGGATAATAAAGAACTGCAGTTGAAGCTAAAACTGTCAAGTCTAAGTGCTTATAAATTCATATTTAGACATCAGAGATGAAGAACCACATTTTTAAACTGTTTATCAACCAGAAGCTTCTGTACAGATACAGCAAGGAAAAGGCCAGACTTTTCCAAAATTAACATACACAGCATCTCTTCTTGAGATCTCATAGAGATTTTGGGTATAGGCTTTTTTTAAGGTATGTGTTCTTCTGCTGTGACTTTCACCAAACACTGTATAGTTTTAAACACAATATATTTCAGACACAATCATATCTTTTGTCATGATCTAGGAAATGTGTGTCATCTTTGTGTGACCAGAGAGTTGCCTAAATTGATTGCATACAAAGCACTGCATATAAGCAGACAAGACCTGAGTCAGTAAGAGACACAATCCACATGTCTGCAAAATACATTGTAGATTTGTCTCTGAAATCTGTAACTAACCCAGTGTGTCAATGATCTATGACACATCACACTGTAGTACTTGTTGACTAGGATTCAAAACACAAGTAACCTTGAGAGAGTGGCACTGGGGTGAAACTCACTATACTTTCCCTTAACTAGTATGTTCAGATACAATGTTACATTCATAATGATAAAATGCATAAAATTCTGAAGTTAGCTCTTTCAAAAATACTAGGAACTTTTTTGCAAGAGCTTAAAATGATTTTAAGAGCTGATTGTTAAATTAATTTTGGGTTTTGGAAAAAGTATTTCCGATGTCTGTAATGTGAATCTGAAAATAATTTGAATATAAAAATTTCATACTTGCAGTATCAATCAGATTCAAACATTTGTTGGAAAGGGCAAAAAATAGCTATTTATTCATGTGGCTGTTTAACAGCATCTGTAGACAGATGCACATTTGCACTCAACAGGGGAAAGGGAGAGAATAGGAAGAAAAAGATCATGGATCAGCATAAAGATAGGAAGAATGCTTACTATTTATCATCGTGAACAAAAGAAACTCAACCTGGGGAAAATGACTTTGATTTATAGCCAGTTAAAATAGATTCAGTTAGTGAGAAACAAAGACAAAAAGTTAAAGTAACTGTTTCCTTCAATCTTGCTTCCTCAGACTCAATTTCATTCCTTCTCCCCTACCTGCTCTACACAATACCCCAGAATGGCGAAAGATGGAATGGATAATTCAGTGTTACAGTTCTACATCCATTCCTGTCTCTCACTTCTTCTTCCTCACACTTTTCTCCTGCTTCAGCATGTATCCTTCCACAAACTGCAGTCTGTTATAGAGACATCTGGAACTGTCTGCTCTTGACACAGGGTGACTCCAACCTCTTCTCTTGGAACTACTCCTACTGCATTCCTGCTATCAAAATATTGCCACCTACACCCAATACAGTAGTGAAGCAGAGTGACAAGATCACATCTGAATACCTGACTAAAGACCAGTCATATTCTTTATTTTGAATTTTGACAGAAATTCAAAGTGTCTCATTGTCATTCAGATATGCAAAAGAATAGTTTTTAACAAGTTCCACTAAGAACACATGAATACAATCCATATGTTGTTCAAACAGTTCTAATTTGTTAAAAAATAGATTGAGTCCTTTCTGGTAATGTAACAGGCTACTCAAAGAGCAAGACAACACATCTTTCTACCATCAAGAAAGCATTCTTCTCTTCTGCCTGTGCTCCAAATGTTTACTCCTATACATCTTTCCTCCTCAGGATAGGAATTAAGAAATAAATAACATTCAAATTATTATATACCTGGCATTTCTTATCTGCCAATCTTAGATTGCCATCTACAATGGAAACATCAATTTCACTTCTATGACTCATACAGGCTTCCTTCAATTTCTGCCTGTTGCTTAAAGAAAGGAAGATCCTGTGTTTTGTTGCTTGGATAAATTCTACAAGAAACTGCAGCAAAACAATTCTGGTTTTATGGAGAATTATCAAAAATATTTTGGGCATTCAACAAAATCCACTTGTACCCTTTATCAGTCTTGCCTTCACTGTGAAGAAGTATGCTGCAGCCATACAATACTTAGGGGTGGAATGGACTTCAGCTGTAAAGAAATAATAAGGCACAAAAAAAGAGCCCTATCTTAATTTCAGTGCTGATTTTAGTCCCTAGATAAGAGCAACACTAAAAATGCGTTCATGATTATTTTCTCTTCTCGTAACTAAACCAGATGCTTGCTAGCTCTATGGGACTCATAACCTAAATACATCAAAAGACAGAAACTGCATTTTTCTACTTAGCTGAGGTTTCTCACTGTGATTATAACCAAGAGTTTGGTGGAAGAAATATATGAAAGAATGCAGATTTCCTTCACAGTGTCTAGCTAGTTCAGTATGCAAATTATTGCAAGAGTTTAATGCAAGAGATTAAAAAGTGAGAAAGTTAAGTGTAGAAAAAATACTGATGTGTTTCCTACATTATGAGAAGCTTGCTTTCTATGAATGAAAAAACTATTTTATGCATGAAAATAAAATAGTTACGTTATGGGAATTCTGAACTGTTTATATGATCAAAAGAGCATCAAGCTGAGAGTGGTGTAGTTGCAACCCACAGGGACTCTGACAGGCTTGAATAATGGGCCAAATGCAAGGTCAAGCACAGGGGTGAGGGCAATCATCAGTATCAGTACAGACTACAGGATGGATAGATAGATTGAGAGCAACCCTGTGAAAAAGGACTTGGGACTGTTGGATGAAAAATTGGACATGAGCCAGCATTGTGCACTTGGAGTCCAGAAAGTCAAATGAATCTTGTGCATAAGAGTGTGGCCAGCAGGGGGAAGTGATTCTCCCCCTTTTCTCTGCTCATGAGGAATCCTCTTCTAGAGTATTGCACTCCTTACTTCAGGACTGGCCATGGAAATTATTGTAGTGCTGGAACACTTCTACAAAGAAAGACAGTGAGAGTTGTACAATTAGAAGTAGGTTCCAGCGAGACATGATTGTAACTTCTTGATACTGCAAGGAGAGTTACAATAATGACGGAAAAAGAAATTTTTTTATCTTAAGGGTGTCAAGACACTGGTTGCGCAGTGAAATTGTGGTTGTCTCATCCTTTTTGCCCTGCCCATAACAGGGGAGCTGCACTAGATGATACTTAAATATTCTTTCCAACCCAACCCTCCTGTGATATTATGTTTCTAGTTTGTTCCTTATACTAATCTTTTGTCACCAAGGATAAGTATTCCTTGATCCACACTTCTTGTTCCTGGTCTGCAGGGATCAGGATTCCTCAAGATGACTCTTTTTTGCTAAGATATTCTTCAGTAAGGGTGAGACAACAAAGGCCTTTAGTACCTCAGCCTTTCCCATGTCCTCTGTAATATGTAGCATTGAGTAAGTAAATCATAGAGGGGGAACAAAAATTTAAAAGAACAGAAAAAAAGTGAAAGACAGATGGAAGGAAAACATAATTGTTACTCCTGAGAATAAGGAGAATGCAGGAGATCGTAAGACAAAGATTGTATCAGAAAAGTAATAAAGGTAGAGGAAGGACTGCTATAAGTGGAACCTTTGTGTCAAAATAAAAAAGTTTGTAAGATAAATTCCAGTCACTTTACAAGTCATGCTCACTGAAAGACCTGTGTTTGGATTATGTATTGCAATCTGTGAGGGTTATACGGTTTTGTTTATAAGTTTGGGGTTTTTTTCCCCTGTCCACAATCATCTTTTTGTACTTGTTGATTTTCAGCGCTGAGAATTGTTTCAGGATTATTTAAACAGACTTTGAAAATGGAATTGTGCCAGTCAGGTATGCATTAATGTAACGCTAGTAGAAATTATTTCACTTTGCAGGATGTGGGAATGACTTACTACACCTTCTCTGGCACCTGGATTGCCAGGACCAGTGTTGTTTTTCTGTGAAAGTTGCAGACCTTACAATGGTTCAGAGATAATATTGAAATATATAGAGTGTGAAAAATAATAAGAAATTACTGCAGATTTGCTTCAGATTTGTTAAATCAAGCATGATTTGCAAGATTAGAGCAAAATCTTTACCTCACATCTATAGCTGACACAGTTTGAGCTACGGGTATCTATTGGTACTTGGAGTATATATAGCATTTAGGAATTTTCAGACAATGAATAGAGTTTGAACGTGCTTATTATTAAAAATCAAATGAAAGATCACAGTAAACTGAAAAATAGAGTAAGAGAGTTTCAGCACTTACAGTTTCTTAGTCTCAAATGACTATGACTGCATTAACAGAGATTTTAACCTTTGCTTTGTATTTCTCCCATTTGCTCTCAAGCAGGAAAAAGAACATTGCAGATTTATAAAAAGGGTTGGATTAGGTTTCTTATTTGTTTATATAAACATAACCTATAAACAAACCTATAAATTTAAATTAGAAAAGACAGGAAAATAGTTGACCAAAAGTAGAAAAAAAATAAGAGCTTAATCCCTTGCTCTCACTTTACTCTCTTACTTTTTGTTTTGCTTGTTCTTCAAGAGCTGGTACTATGTAATCTCTGGAGGTCACTTCTAGAATGCATAACTCTGTAAATTATTTGTATACCTGTACCATCTCCTTATGGCAGGATACAGATGACTTAAAGTGTTCTCTGAATAGTTCTAGTGTCAGATCTTGCTGCATTATATATTTACAAGCCTGCCAGCTCAGTCCTAATTTTGGCCCATTTTCATGTTTTTATTCTTGTTTTGGGTTGTTGTTGTCATGTCAAACATTCCTATTTTGACTCATATGACAAGCTATTGAAAAATGAAAATACATTACCTAAACCATATGCTTTTAAATATGTACTTCTGTAGAGTTCAATTATTAAAATTAGACAACCTGAACAATTTACATCTCTGAAACATCTGGCATGTGTTTGTATGGAGCGTGTAAGTTTTTCTCAACATCATGCAAACATGTTGTTTGTCCTGATTTGAACTGATGTATCATTCTCTGATGTTCGTCACAATGTATTCCAAGTTCTGCCAAAATACTGATCTTTTTCTATTTATTACCTTAATAGATAATTAGAATGAAATTCTTCGCTAACTTCAAATCATCATATACTCTGGGTTTGGGCTGCACAATATTTATAAATGTAGCCTTTATGATAAAAGAAAAAAAAAAAGTAATTTTAATTTTGCGTTGGTAACACAGCTAACTGAAATTTCTCTCCCTGCAGAAAAGTGTTGAGTAATGATTTTCAGAGTCATCAATGGAAGCTCAGGGCTTCTTTCAGTAAATGTCACAGGAAAATGGACCATGATGTGGTATAAATTCACACTGGATAATAAGCAAAAATAGTTCTGTTTATTAAAATATATGACACTGTCCAACTTTGTAAACTAGTATCTTAAAATAAAAGAACATAAAATGTGAAAGCAATGTGGATTTAAAAATATGAATTAAAAATCTTAAAGTATTTCATTAACTATTTAAAAAACTCATATTCTACATTTATTTTTGAATTCCAGTTTACACTCCCACCAAGCCTGGCACAAATAAATAAACAGCCTGTTAGTTACTCCTGCTTTAAAAAAAAAAAAATTAAAAAGGCAAACATGATGATCATATACTTATTGAATTCTCTAGCTCTCAACTGGTACAAGGTTTATCTACAAATCTAGCAAATAGAAGCAGCTATTTAATCAGTTAAAGCTTTGTTTAATTGAATGCCTCAATGAATATTAATTAATTAAATTTTTGTGAAGGAAGAGAAAATTCAAGATTGGAGCTGATTGTTCAAATCATGATTAAAACTGATCTAAATTTATCTACTCTTTATTGTATCCTTAGAATCCTCTTTCTCAGTGATTTATTTAGATAATAAAAGTGATTGCTCATGGCTCCAAAAGATCATTGCTATTCTATGCCAGCCATTTCAGGGATTAAATTATCTGAAGTATTTCTAAACACAGTATAAAATCATTGATGAAGAGGATAGACAAAGAAACAGGAGGGTTTTTTCAATTGTCTGAAGATACCTGCTTTAAGTGAGCCTAAAGGATAGGAATCAGCTCAGAAGAAGCTAAATTTGTATGCCAATATATAGGTCTCTTTATGTCAGTCAGGTGTCTGAGTTTAGATTATAGTCAATGGAAATATAATCAGCATTGTTAGTGTTGCCTAGAGAACAATTCATTTCACCCAAAGTTAGTTACCAGAGGTTTGTTTCTGTTGACTACACATAGGCATCTAATACAGTTTGGAATCCTGCAGAGTATTCTGCCTCCATCAGCCAGAACAGGTCTTCTGTAGGTCCTGTGCGATCTCATAACACCTTGGGGATATCAAAGGTACCTTAACTGGTGTTAGATGAACATTGTTTAATGCGGTTTTCTGCAACAGGGCTTTTCTATCAAATTATTTTGTTCAGTTAGTCTGTTGTTATAGCAAGTTGAAATGTAGCAAGATTCTGAAGATATTAATGCATACAAATCAATAATACATTTACAAAGTTATGATAATCCCTCTAGATACGTATGAAGTCTTTTGCTGTAAAAAAACACTACTACTCTTCTAAAATGCTTTAAAAACCCAGAAAATGCTTGACTTAATTTCTTGCTTTATTAAAAAAGTTCTTCTGAATTTTTACGTATATTTTACCATGTATTATTTTTCACACTTCATAGTACTTTCCCAGAAATTGTCTTAATGAACATGTATCAGAAAGTACATAATGCTTTCAGGAATCATTTTTGGCTGTTCTTTACAGCAACTTGATTCCAGTTTCCTGATGGGAAAATGAATTTGCCTTTGTGGAATGGAAAGAATCATTAGCTGCTTTTTGTTCTGAATCCGTATGTACTTCAGGGTTTGAAGCATAGAGATAATGATTTACTTATAGTATTTTTATTTTTAGCTGTTATTTAGCTAACAAGAAAAAATATCTATCAAGTATTTTTGAGCAAATCTAAATAATCTGGGGTCTCATGAGAGCAGTCTAGAGCAGCAGAATTGTCTCCCTTGAGCTGGTGGCACTGCTTTTTATGCAGCCAAAGATGTGGAAGGCTTTGTGAGCTGAAGGAGTATATTGCCATCTGATGTCCAACTTCTCATCCACTGATACACTCAAGGTCTTCTCCATAGGACTGCTCTCAACCCCTCCATTCTCCCAGTCCATATTTATACTGGGGGCTGCCCTGACTGAGGTGCAGGATCTTGCCCTTGGCTTTTGTTGAATCTCATGAGGTTCATATGAACCCATTTCTTGAGCTGTTCTATGTCCCTCTGGATGGCAACCTATCCCTCAGATGTGTCAACTGCATGCCTTCATCTGACTCCATAGCAAATTTCTTATCTGTTCAGACTCATAATAGTAGCTGTTTGATCAGATAATTAAAATTATGCAGAGATATTCAATACATATTTCCAATCTATTTTTGTTTTTCAGTACATACAACTTATATATTGATCATGCAACACATGGATTTAACAATCACTTCTTTTATTGCAGGAGCCAATCCCATTAACCTTTAAAATATTATGAAGATCTTTTTTTTAAAGTTAGAATTATTAGCTATGCTTCAGTTTCAGGCAAAACATTCATTATAGCCATTTGTCCCTGTACCAGTATTATCCTTTATCTGTACCCTGTGCTGAATTTACAGATAGCAATCTTATCCCTTTTACTCCTTTGTGTCACCAAACCAACAAAGCCCAACACTTCTAGTCTCTTCTCATATAATAGATTTTCAGTTTCCCTCATTATCACGGAAGCTCTTCTCTCAATCTGTCAGAGTGAATTCATCTTCTTTCAATATGAATGACCACAGTACATATTTCAGAGGCCATCTCACCAGAATTTTATATAGTGGAACTAATACCGTCCTACGTAAGTGACAGGCAGGCATAGAGCTTAGAGATATGGTTAGGGATGGTTCTTGTCAAAGTTGTGAAAGTTTCTTTCCAACCAATTCTATGGTTCTGTAAATCAGCTGAAAAATCCTAGGATAAAATTTGCATCTTTTACAGCTCTAACATAATGGAACTTGAATTTCTGCCCTCAGGTTTCATCAGTGATTTTTCTTATTTTCTAGATTTACCACAATAAATTTGTACAATGAAATAAAATGCTGTATTATTATATCTCTTTGGTCCCATGATTCACATAACTTTTCTCCTATGAGTATGCACAAAAACCCCCACAAACCAACATATGAATGTTACCACTGTCACCTAGAAAGGGTTCATCAGTTACTTACCAATTAGTGGGTCTCTTAAGAACGTTTGTCTCTGGGCAAGGAAATCCTTTTTCACTTATACTGGAAATAAATATACTTTGTTGATTTTAATCAAGATGGCATAAAATCAACCCTTTTAAGATGTCATCCTTAAATTTATGTAGTTTTGGGATAAAAAGAGGAAAAAATACTACATTTTTAGAAACATTTACCTTTGTTCTAAGACTGATATTAGAACAGACATTTGGAAAAGCATTGACAAGCTTTGAGTAAATGGAAATGGCATTCTGTGATGGAAATGGAAATCTGTGATTCTGTGGAATGGCAGGTACTGGAAGAAGTAGCTTGACTAGAAAAGGCTGAAAGACTTTGGTGAGAACTAAGGGAGATTCTCTGTCAAAGGCTGATGAACAGGCAAGAGCTGCGCATGAAGTATTTCAGGGCTGTTTCTAATTAATGAAATACCTATGATTTTTTTATGCTTATATCTGTTGAAAATACACAACTTGCATATATGGACATGCATACAGTTACTAAAGCAGAATCTTTTGCAAACTGATGATTACATCCCCCCTCATTTCTTACAAGGTATTAAATACCTAAAGAGTGTAATTCACTGAGCAAGGGTTTCTCTTCATAGAAGATGTCTAGAGAACTGTAGTTAATGTTTCAATGAACTAAACATAAAAACTAATAGTGAATTAAAGGTTTAACTTCAGCTTAAGCAGAAAAGCCCCATGCTTTTAAATGATCTTTATATAATGTGCTTTGTAAACAACTCCTAGCACAGATGATTGAATCCATGTGAGATGAATCTATCTTTTTATAAGTTTATACTGGTTTTAAGCATGGCGAGAGCTAAGTTTTTGGGGTTTCTTCCCTTTTTTACTTATCATGGTTGATTGTTTTTTGAAGGAAACAGAAAGGATTATGTATTTGATTTTATTTTTTATCTTTTGAACTTAGTTTTCATTGACTTTATTAGGAATGTTGTACAGTACTTCGATAAGTTAGGATTTCTATATAGTCATAAATGTCAAAAATGCATTAGATATTATATATTTTGCACTCAACACTTCACATTTCTTCTGTGATAACAGAAAACTGTGCTATATGTATCTGCTTGTAACAGAGAAGACACTAAACCTAAACACTAAACCTAAATATATAGTTTATAAAAATGGTTCATTAAATATTGCAGTTTGAGAATACTGTAATAGTATGAGAAATGCTGCCGCACTACTTTGATAATGAATGGCAATCATTCATAAATCCACATGCATATAGAATGTCAGGAACTGACATTTGTTCAGCAATGTTCCAGGTTTCATGTACCACTCCTCTCATTAACATACTAACCTCCATTCTGTAGATGTTGCTTCTTCTAATGTTAAGTCATATTCT
>VZTY01007852.1:0-48397 GCA_013400935.1 Turnix velox | reverse complement strand
TAAGTTTTTGGGGTTTCTTCCCTTTTTTACTTATCATGGTTGATTGTTTTTTGAAGAAAACAGAAAGGATTATGTATTTGATTTTATTTTTTATCTTTTGAACTCAGTTTTCATTGACTTTATTAGGAATGTTGTACAGTAATTCGATAAGTTAGGATTTCTATATGGTCATAAATGTCAAAAACGCATTAGATATTACTTTATATTTTGCACTCAACACTTCGCATTTCTTCTGTGATTACAGAAAACTGTGCTATAAGTATCTGCTTGTAACAGAGAAGACACTAAACCTAAACACTAAACCTAAATATATAGTTTATAAAAATGGTTCATTAAATATTGCAGTTTGAGAATACTGTAATAGTATGAGAAATGCTGCCGCACTACTTTGATAATGAATGGCAATCATTCATAAATCCACATGCATATAGAATGTCAGGAACTGACATTTGTTCAGCAATGTTCCAGGTTTCATGTACCACTCCTCTCATTAACATACTAACCTCCATTCTGTAGATGTTGCTTCTTCTAATGTTAAGTCATATTCTACTAATTTTTGTCGTCTTTTGAGTTATTCTTCAGTTTGGCTGATGTGGAAACACAGAAGAGAGTAAAGAAGGATTTATGGAAAAAAAAATCTGGGAAAAAGAAAGACAAGAACAATATAAGAATAAATCAAAATTATTTTCCCACAATTTCTTAACTGAATTTATCTAGTCAAGAAAAGCTGTTCAGCCCAGAAAAGAGAAGGCTCTGGGGAGACCTTATAGTGGCCTGCCAGATCCTGAAGGGTGGCCAGGGGGAAAACTGGAGAGAGACTGTTTGCAAGGCCATGCAGCAAAAGGATAAGGGGCAATGATTTTAAACTGGAGAAGGGCAGGTTTAGGTTTAACATTCATTCTTCACCATGAGGGTGATGAGGCACTGAAATAGTTTGCCCAGAGAAGTGGTGGAGGCCCCATTCCTGGAGACATTCAAAGCCAGGCTTGATGAGACTCTAAGCAACCTCATTTAGCGAAAGATGTCCCTTCTTACTGCAGGGGGATTGTTCTAGATGTTCTAGATGATTTTTGAATGCACCTTTCTACTCACCACATTCTATGGTACTAAATTTAAAATCCTGGATCACACTCAATCTCCATTTCTTTGAAATTCATTTCCATTTCCAGTTTTGCAGAAACTGCCATTGAGGTCTGTAACTTGAAGAAGTTAGTTATCTCATAAATAAGGATGCAGACAAAGCGAACATGTTTAATGCCTCCTCCTCTGCTTTCATCACTGACAATGGGCTCTGGGGTGCTGGGAGCACTGTGTTAGAAGAGCTTGTTAGGAGGGACAATAAAATCTCAGTTGACCTTGAACTTGTGTAAGTCTTGATGCTGGATGTGCATAAATCTATGTGGCCTGATGGGATTCATTCCAGGCTACTGAAAGAGTTGGCTGAATTCATCAAGTGACCTCTCTCTAATATTATCAATAGTCTTGGCAGTCTGAAGAGGTGCCAGTTGATTGTCATCTGGCAATTCCTGACCTATTTTCAAGAAGGGTGAGGAGGAAGATCCTGGTAATTACAGGACTGACAGTTTCCTATCAGTGTCTGGTAAAATTCTGGTGCAGGTTATTCTGGGAGTTATTGAAAAAGATTTGTGAAACAGTGCAGTCATTGGTCATGGCTAGTGTGCATTCACAAATATGAAGTATTGCTTACCCAGTTTTATTTCTTTTTATGACAAGGTCACCTATCTAGTGGTTCAGGAGATGCCAGTAGTTGTGAAGGCTTAGATTTTAGTAAAGCTTTTGATACTATCTCCCACAAAATGTCCAGTACCAAGTGTATTAGGTGAACAATTAGCTGATGAGTCTATAGTTACAGCAAATGCGGCTCTGTTTCAGGGTCAGTGCTATTAGTCACATGGCATAGTATTAGTATAAGGAGCAGAGAGTTGTACTCAGTGATCTTTATGCATCCCTTTCAACTTGACATATTCTATTCTGTGATTCTATGAAATATGTAAGTATGTAGCATATCCAGAATCTAGATAGATTTATGCCTGAGGAGTTCATTCCACTTGGATCAAAATTCATGAGTGAGGTCTGTACAAAACAGCTGAAGCTGATACTGTTTTCCTTTAAAAAACATGAACAGGAGGAGGTCATAGTGATTGAAGCTTTCTCTCCCTTATGCTTTTTCCAAATAATAATTTTGTGGTTAAGACACTCAGCTAACTTGCAGGTTATTTTGATTTTCCCCAGTATGGAAGAAATCAAACCTATAATTGACCTGATCTCATTACCAACCACCCACTGTGGGACTGAAAACTTATGGATCTTCTGAAGCTGTCCCAGAAAGAATAAATAATACTTTCAGTCTTTCCATCCTGTAAGAACTTGCCATATATTTCAACAAGATGGTAATTTATGCTACTATCTTTTTGTTTGTTTGTTTTAAGAGGAAGAGTAAGGAAAAGAAAATGTATTTGAGAATATTTGTTGCATTCTGAGATTTGTTTTTCTGATTTAATATTTCAAAGGACCTAAGAGAAAACTGTAAAGGAATAAAAATGATGACAACATGGTTGCATAAAAACTGTGTAAAGCATATTTGCTTATCATGTTTAAAAAATGATACTTGACTCCAACCAGCTATGTCAACTGTATTTTGTTCTACTCTCTAGGGAATTTTGTACTTCTAAAATTCATAATTTTCTACCCAAAGTGCTTTTTGTTTATATCTGCCTGCAAAAATGTATTTCTTCTACCCCAACAGAATCTCTATGTAAGATGTTGAGTCTTCATGTAGCTGCATGTACAAACAACTCACCTGAAAACTATTTCCCTGATATGAAACACGGTGAGTAATTGATCTCCCTGTAAAAAATTCATAGGACAGGAATAAATTTTGCCTTAGGTTATCTCAGAGGAACTTAGTGCATTTGATAATTGTAGGAGCACTACGTGAAGTAAAATCTAGCTCAGAAAATTTTTCACCTGATTCAAAATTTATTGACATTTAAAGTTGACCAGCAGCCTGAAAAAGAGAGAAACCAATTATGAATATGTCCCACTGTTAAAAGAAACATGATAGCTGACATTTTTTATCCTGAGTCCACTTAAGAATTTTGCTTGTATACAAAAGATATGAAAATGTTATAAAATATTCTTTCAAAGTGGAGATAATCCACATCCTGGAATACATAACTGTTATTAGGAATAACTCAATATTTTGTGTCATAGTTTTCATTACTTTTACAAAGAGGTACATCAAATGAACAAAGTACAAAAGAGCTCTTGTTAATTTTTTTGTTTCACAGGGATGTTTTAGAAATTCAACAGTACAAATTTAGTGCCACAATGAATAGCTGAATATTTTACTAAATACTTGTAGATGCATACATTTGTAAAATTTTCCATGTTATTTTTTTCCTTTCTATAGTATATTAAAAATCTCCAGAGACAGATATATCGCTACAGATAATTAGAAACAACAAAGAGTGACTGAGGTTCCTGTATTTAAAATGAAATTTGCTTATACATAGATCTTCCCCATTAACATTTTTAAAAGCATTCTCGGTAATTATTACTTTGCTTATGGCTCAATTCTGATGTAATTCCTGAATTGCTCATTTGCTTTTCTCTGCTGTAACTACTATGTTGATTTCTAGGATAAATGCTACCTTTCCAGAGATAGTACAATAGCTGTCTAATAGTTGTCCATTGAAAAATAAGGCATCAAGTCCTAAGGCCTCAGTATTCAGGCTCTCTGAATAGCTAATTGAGAGAGATATTCTTCCAAAAAGCATTCTTAAAACTAAAATTGGTCTTTTATGGAAAAAAATAATCTTAATTTTCCTCAATAAGAGAAGTTTCCTAGATGTCTGGTTTTAGCAGTCACTCTCTATCAGCAATTTAAGAAAAATTAATTCACTCTCTGGAAGTTCCTGTCAGTCTTTGATTAGAAAGATTCTCACTTTTTATTCATGTGACACAAGTCCCTTCATGAACATTCAGAGTAATTACTACATAATTCAAGTAACTGGCTTTACAATGCTGATTTTCTTTATTTTTTCTGCTTTGATTTTTCCTTGAAATGTAAATGGGGGTTCTATTGATACTAATATGTTTTCTGTAAATTTAGAGTTTGGGAATTGGGAGTATTTTTGGGTATAATGGGTGGGAAAAAATGAGGTTGTAATAAGCATATGGGGAAGTTGCTTACAGACTTACTTCATAGGGATGTGAGTCAATGTTTCTACACAGAAACCCCTTATTCTCACAAGAAATGAAGCTAGAGCAGTTTGCACAAGTAGGAGCACAACTCCTGACATTCAAGTTTGTTTAAAAAAATTAATATCTCTTAATCTAAAATATTATAATTTACTGCATATACCAATATGACTGGTCAATATTTGCCTTTCTAAGGTTACTAGACTTACAAGATTAGGCTTATAACACTGTTATCTAGGCTTGCCTTGATAGACAAATGTTAGAACAATCAAAAAATCTTTACTCTTTGTTTACACATTTCTAGGTTTGACTGCAAACCATCCAGAGAGACACTGTAAAAATATATTGTCAAGGCACTTGCAAGAAGTGGCACATAAGTTGGCCTACAGGTTTTTTTGCACTGTATTCTGTTTCTGACTATAAATCTCCTGTGGATAAAAGAAAATGCAAAAGATTGAAGACCATGGTGAATACTTTCTGTGCCATACAGGATCTAATAATGTAGTCTGTCATGGCTAGTCTAACTGGAAATACGTAATACATTCTAGAGACTCTAAAACAGAATGGAAGTCTATCTCCTGGGCCGTAAGACATAGCATAGATGGTTTCAAACATCTTTATCAGGGATTCTTAGGGATGAGTTTAAATTCTACCAATGATCTGGGTGAGGAGATTGAATGCACCTTCAGAAAGTTTGAAGATGACATCTAGTTAAGTGACAATGTTGATCTACTTGAGTGTAGAAAGGCTTTCCAGAGGAATCTGGACAGTCTTGATTGATGAGCTGAGTCCAGTGGGATGAGACTCAGTGAGGCCAAGTGCTGTTTAATCACTTAGACTATGCATAGTCACTTAGCTTTCAATGTTTTCTCTTAAATTGCACTCCCACAACAAAATTCAGTTGCCTGAACACAAAGAAAACCAGAATTATTTGGGATGTCCCAAGTAGATGTCTCAGCTTGGAGCTGGTAAGGTAAGAGGTACTTAAAATAGATTCACATTAGCAAAGATCTTACAAGTATTCTAGTAGGTCAGTTCTAATTCTAAACTGTCTGATACAGCTTTATTTCACTAGAAGAGTCCCAGAAGGCAGGAACCAAGATGATTGCTTCAGACATTGTCTCTGCACTGGCTATGGAATAGATTATAGTGTCCTATATGTCTGTTCGACCCAGAGGGCTGTTGTCTCTGAACTTCTTTTAACACACAGGTGCATCTTTATCTTCAGAAAACCAAAAGTGATGTGGTCAGACTAGTCATCGGCACTATAAATATCTCCATCCCATCAACATTTCTTTGTCTTTCAATTCCCTTTGTAGACTGTTTCTTCCTAAAATAGATAACTAATATAAATCAAATGAATTGTTCAACAGAGCTCTTTTAATCTTTGCTAATGATAAAGAGCATCTAGACAAATAGTTCAAATGTAGATTATTTCTACAACACAGGATTCTAAAACTGACTGTGATGAACACCCTCATTGCTTTTACCTTTAGCATTATCAATCTGCCATAACACAAAATATTTTTAGGGACTGAAATTTTGAGCTTGCCATTTTGATGTCACCACATAGCCAGATTTATGTGGTGAAAAAGTTACATAAAAGAAAGAGACCTGAAGATTTTAAACAAACATGAATGTTTGATCTACTCAATAAAATTTAAAAAACTGAAGATATTCTTACATGTTTCAAAAGTTCTTTCAAAACAAGGCTTATTAAATGTTTAGGACTGGAGAAAGAGTCATTTGTAGGTTTCATCTGGCAGCCAATGATGACAGCAAAACACTACTCACAGTATCAAACAAGAAATGGATTTTGTGTAGTTAGATATTTTCCATACATAGGCTGCAATTTGTGTCTGAGCAGTTAATAATTTACAATATAGTTTGAGTGGTTTAACCTAAAGATGACACATTTCCAAGTGAAGATCTCTGAATGCTTTTATATGTAAATGCAAAAAGACAGGGATGAGGAGTTATATATAGACAAGGTTTTTAAATTTTACAAAGTAATGCCCCTATACCCTTTTAAAAAGATATATTTAAGAGTCTTGAACCTCCAAGTTCTGCTGCATCTGAGGTTATATGCAATTTCTTGCCTAGATTAAAATTATATTTAAATATTTGTATCATTACATGTATAGCATAGGTTGTCATGGCTCTGTGGACATCAATCCCGGTTAACAGAGATAAAAAGATAACTTTTTTTTGAGGGAAAAGCAAATATTACATACATTTCATTTCATTAAGAAAAGCATTTAAAGAAGTAATTTATAGTAGGCTAATTGGTAGATGAAGATCATACTGATCTTCAGAAAAGTGAAGGAATGGAAAGGCAGGATAGAAACATCCAGAGACAACAAGGCAGGGGTCACTCCTACACTTTCTCTTAGCAAGAAACATAGCTGGGCTCCATCTTAAGTGCCAATATGAGTGTCTGTGACCTGAGAAACATGACAGGAGTTCTGGAGAGAGGCTTTTGAGGACTGTCAAGGAAAAATAAAGTGAAAAGATACTGCTGTATGCAAAGGAGCAGGCCAAAATTTTTTCATGGTGAGGGCAACAGAACACTGGAACAGGCTGCCCAGAGAGTTTGTGGAGTCTCCTTCTCTGAAGACATTTAAAGCCCACCTGAACACATTCCTGTGTGACCTGATCTAGGTCTTCCTGCTCTGGAATTGGACTAGATGATCATTTGAGATCCCTGATGTTCTGTGATTCTGTGAAATGTACAGACCTGAATAGATGTACTACTGAAATAGATGTACTACTGAATAGATGATGGCTGTTTGAGACTTTATGGGCAAGGATCAGAAGTGAGATCAGTAATGAAAATATGGTGTGATCTGTTACAGAGAACAAAATTAAGAATAAGGAGGTAAAACATTTTCTAAATAATATGGACAAGAATCACAGTCACAGGTTCTGGTTCTTAGAAGCTCTGATTCTCATGGGTTACTTTAATTACTCTGTTGCCTACTTAGAAGGGAGCTGTTAATCACAGCCAGAACAAGCTAATGTCTATGCATGATAAAGTGTCCAAATAAGAGAGGCTTGCTACTAGCAATGCAGCTAAATATTTTAACTACCATACCCACAGAAAAGAGCTGGTTAGAGATGTGAAAATTGACACCAAACTTCACTGTAGAAACTATGACATGGTGGAATTCACAGTCCTGAGGGAAGGAAGAAAAAGAAGTAACAGAACAACATCTCTGGCTTCAGGAAAGCAGACTTACTTAGTCTTATTTATTTTAGTTTAGGGAAATAAAAAGAGAAGGTGCTCTGAAAGGCAGAGGCTCCAACACATACTTGTTGAGCTTAAGGGAACTATCTTCTCAAAGCTCAAAATTATCTGTTTTGATGACGAGACGGTTGAACAAGCAAGGACAGAAAGGTTGAAAAAGGTCTTCTGACTAAACAGAAGTTCAAAATGTTTCTTTGGGGAAAGTATCCTGGAAGAATAATGATGAATAATAAAACACTGTCAAATCACGCACGGAATGGTGAAAGCAGAAACTTAGCAGGAGTTCAAATTACTGAGGAATCTGAAAAACAGCAAGAAGTATTCTCTGAGGTGTATAAACAGCAAAAGATGTACAAAAGAAAACAAGGGGCTGGTTTTGAATGGGGTGAGCAATACAATGACAAAGAACACAGACATTGTAAGATACTTGGTATCTTCTCATTGCTCTTATGGTCTGTGCATGGACATCCAGTCCTGACTTGCAGCTATGCTAACAAGAAAACCTTGAATGAACTTGTGCAGACCAGCCAGTACCATGTCTATCATTGGGTTCTGTCTGCTGTATGTCTCTAAATAAGCTGAAATAGCCAAGGGAGAGCAATATACTTCACTGGCAGTACTGGTGCTAGTTTACATACTTTGGAGGGTTTACAGTGCTTACAAAGCAACAAGTCCCTTTCTGTTAAAAAAGCAAGTTAGAAGTCATTATCTACGTCACTGATAAGTTGGCAAAATCAAAGAACACTGAAAGAGCAAACAAACAATTGTGTATTTGAATTAGTAATGTAAAAGGCAAGAACTGTTTGCAGCTGGAAGGAGGAGGAAGTTAAATTAAAGGGAAGCAAATCTGCAGTACCTGTTGAGCAGCCCTGAAACAGAGAAAAAAATTGGAGATTAACTTCGTTTGGGAGGGGCCTCCGGAGATTTCTAGTCCAATCTCCTGTTCAAAGAGGATCTAATTATATCAAGCTGCAAGGGCAGTATCAAGTTGAGTCTTGGAACAAAATCAAGGATTACCCTTCACAGTATCTGTGGGCAATCTTCTCCAGTGTTTGATTACCTTCTTATTAGAGGCAATAAACCTTTTGTTCTAACTGTATGCTTGACTTATTTCCATAACCTGAGAAGACCTGTGGTTGTTTCTGTATCACCAATAAGGGAATATGCAAAAGGGTAAAAATGGCCTTCCTATCAGTCTTTCATGTCTGGTACTGATGTCTGGTCTTCCAAGTGCTCTATACCTAGTAGCATGGGGAAGAAAGGTACTACTCATGATAGATTAGGGTAGAATTCAGAACCACTTAAGCAAATTGGACATATAGAATTCCATAGGATAAGATAGGCTTCATATGAGACCACTAAGGGAGTTAATGCACTGATTTTGTCTAGGATAGAGTTAATTTTCTTCACAGTAGCTTGTAAGGGGCTGTGTTTAGGATGTGTGACCAAAGAGTGTTGATAATGCATCCATGTTTTACTTACTATTGAGTGGTGCTCACACAGCATCAAGGCTATTTCTGCTACTCACATTAGCCTGACATTGAATAGGTCAGGTTGCACAAAATACTAGGAGGGGAAACAACTGGAACAGCTGGCCCAAGCTGACCAAAGGGATATTTCATACCCTATGTCATGCTCAGCAATAAAAGCTGGAAAAGAAGTGAGAAGGTAGAACATTTGGCATTTGTCTTNACAATTGTGTATTTGAATTAGTAATGTAAAAGGCAAGAACTGTTTGCAGCTGGAAGGAGGAGGAAGTTAAATTAAAGGGAAGCAAATCTGCAGTACCTGTTGAGCAGCCCTGAAACAGAGAAAAAAATTGGAGATTAACTTCGTTTGGGAGGGGCCTCCGGAGATTTCTAGTCCAATCTCCTGTTCAAAGAGGATCTAATTATATCAAGCTGCAAGGGCAGTATCAAGTTGAGTCTTGGAACAAAATCAAGGATTACCCTTCACAGTATCTGTGGGCAATCTTCTCCAGTGTTTGATTACCTTCTTATTAGAGGCAATAAACCTTTTGTTCTAACTGTATGCTTGACTTATTTCCATAACCTGAGAAGACCTGTGGTTGTTTCTGTATCACCAATAAGGGAATATGCAAAAGGGTAAAAATGGCCTTCCTATCAGTCTTTCATGTCTGGTACTGATGTCTGGTCTTCCAAGTGCTCTATACCTAGTAGCATGGGGAAGAAAGGTACTACTCATGATAGATTAGGGTAGAATTCAGAACCACTTAAGCAAATTGGACATATAGAATTCCATAGGATAAGATAGGCTTCATATGAGACCACTAAGGGAGTTAATGCACTGATTTTGTCTAGGATAGAGTTAATTTTCTTCACAGTAGCTTGTAAGGGGCTGTGTTTAGGATGTGTGACCAAAGAGTGTTGATAATGCATCCATGTTTTACTTACTATTGAGTGGTGCTCACACAGCATCAAGGCTATTTCTGCTACTCACATTAGCCTGACATTGAATAGGTCAGGTTGCACAAAATACTAGGAGGGGAAACAACTGGAACAGCTGGCCCAAGCTGACCAAAGGGATATTTCATAACCTATGTCATGCTCAGCAATAAAAGCTGGAAAAGAAGTGAGAAGGTAGAACATTTGGCATTTGTCTTCCCAAGAAACTCCTATGCATGATGAAGCTCTGCTTTCCTAGAAATGGCTAAAAGCCTACCTGCTGCTGGGCAGCAGTGAGTGAACTGATTATTTTGCTTTGCTTACCTGAGCAGCTTTTGCTGTTAAACTCTCTTTATCTCAACCTATGTCTTTTCACACTTTTACACTTTTGATTCTTTCCCCCATCCTTCTGTGGAGGAATGAATGAGCAGCTGCACAGGACTAAGGTGCCTACTGAAGCCAATGTTGTTAGAATTCTCTCTAAATGGAAAAATGAAAATTTCTCATCTATTTTCAAGAAAAAATAGGAAAAAAATCTGGGGAATGGTAATCAGTTTCACCTCCTTAACCTGGAAGATTATGAAGCAAGTCTTGCTGTAAGTCACTTACACCTACATAAGGGAGATTGAGAACAGCCAGCATGTATTTACCAAAACTGCTTTAGCAGCCTGATGGTCTTCACTGGTGAGATGTCTGGCTGTGTGGGTGTGGGGAGAACCATATATGTAAATTATTTTGATTTTAGCAGTATTCTCACAGCCAGACATAATATCTTCGCAGCCAAGCATTCTGAAGTTGAACAAAATTTGAGAAGTTTTGTACTTGGGATGGAATTATGCTGGGATACAGAGAGTTGAGTTGTTAAGCTCTGCAGGTGGTGATCGACCTTGGAGAAAGATATGATGGTACTCGTTGGAATGAAGCCATGGGAGTAGTGAACAGCACTGGGAACAATATCTAACAGAAACAAGAAGAAGGACACCTGGTATTTGTGTAGGTAGCCAATATGTTTAGTCAGTTGATTTTAGGATGAGAAAGTAACTGATAAAATACAACTGCTAGAGTGGAAAATTGCTGCTTGCTAACAAGCTGCCATATAAACTGCACTGTAGCTCAATAAAGTGTCTTCGATCACCCCTTGGAGTCCGTGCCTTAATATGCCACAGAATAATATAGGCTTAGCATTGTCAATTGGCCAGAGAGCAGGTTTCCAAATAACCTGCAAATCCTGGTGTGCAAGAAGTTAAGCGTAAGCGAGCAGAGTAATTCCCTTGGCAAATAAGGCCAATGATATACTTCAATGTATAGCAAGTTTCTAGGCAGAAAGTCAAAAAATCTTATTCCTTTCTACTGGGTATTGTGAAACTGCATCTAGAGTACTGTATCCAATTTTGGAATTGCTGCTACAAGGAACATAGTTTGTCTGGGTTAGAATTGCTAAAATGATGTGGGGATGGGTTTTACTGAGATCTTCTCCTTGGAGGTACACACTGAAAACTCAAGTGAGAATGTACCCACTTTGTATTAAAAACATTTCTTATTAGATGCAAAGTTTCTTTTATTACTATTATAGTAAGTGTAGCCAAGCAATAGAACAAGCTGCTATGAAAGTCTGTGTAATCCAAATCCTTGAGATACTCAGAACTCAATATGAAAAGTCTTAAGAGAATAGATCTTACCCTTTAGCTAATTGCAATTTTGAAGTTGTCCCAGGTTCAAACAGGTGTTTTCCTCCTGTGCCCTTCAGATATCCTACCTAAATTTATCCAGTTTAGGAATTTTGAGATATCTCTTATGAAATAATTAGACATGAACATGAATGCATGAATTAAAATATTGCAGGTTTCCTCATAATAAAAAATATATATTATGACTTGAAACCATTTGAAGTCACTTCACGATCACATAAGAGACACTTGAGTCAAGGACTCAAACCAAAAACTGATTCACATCAGCTAGGAAATTAAGAGAATGCTTCAACAGTTTGAATACATTTACCAGATCAGAATTAATTTCTGTGTCCTTTAGCCTAATAATAAAAGGCAGAGCAATGGACTAGATTTGATAATCAATTTAATATAATGTCACAGCAAAGTTTTACAGAAATAGGAACTGTAAGATGGAATGCAATGGCAGTGCATCATGTGGTGGCTATTGTTTCTTTAAAGCTAAATGAGACAGAAGAAGGAAACTCTTAAACATATAATTTTCTGAATAATTAGTTCAAATGTTTTGATTAATTTTAAAAATTAAGAATTTTTCTTTTCTTACATGTCCTAAAAATTTGTTGAGGAATATTGAATAGTTGTATTTATCATTAATATTTTGGGAAAACCTCAGCAAATATGTCATAAGGCAGTAGCTAACATTGTGAAAAATACTAACAATAGGAATTAATTTAAGATAAAATTCAGAAATACTAAAGGATTGCATATAATTTCTGATTTCTTTTTAAAAAATAATTCATAAGAATGTTACAACCACAACTATAATCTCTAAATAACGTCTGGATTCTCTCAGAATCCTATTTGGTATAGACCAAAAATAATAATTTAAAAGAACGCTTTCTTGTTCATCATAGCTTATGTTTAAAAATAACTGTAAAAGAAAGATTAATGAGGCAATCTGCTTTTATCCAAGGAGTATAATTATTCTCCTAGGCTGTCATGAGTAATTAAGAAGGACATTTTAAAAGAAAACAATATGTTAAAAAATAATTAAAATTTGGGAATTTAAATGACAAGCCATATGATATTTGTTACTGTAAAACAATTTGAGAGACAGGGTCACAACTTTCTGAAGGCCTTGTTTTTTGTAATTGATACAATTGTTAACATTTTTTTTAGCATTATTTATTACCAGAGCTTTAAATGCTCTGTGTTTCCAAGTAAAAATACAAATTAATTTCCACTTCTATTGTTATACATCTTTATGCTACATTTGTGAATAGATAATTTCTGGAGATTTAAAAATCTGGAACCAAATCATATTTTAACTAGTCCAGTTGATTTAGATGAAATGTCTAATTTTTAAGTAACTTAATTTAGTTGAGATTAACTCTATCTTTCATGTCAGTGATACATAGTTTTCATGAAAATTAAAAATATGAGCCTCTAAAAATGGAACATGAAAACTACCATATGTTTGGGTGCATTAAGTTCAGGAGAGCTAACTGGTCAAAAGAAGTGCTTGTCTAAGTAAAGTATACTCAGAACTGGTGTGGCCTCACCTTGAGATGTTCAATGTGTCTCTTTGGACTCTATAATATAAGAAGCATGCAAAAATATTAGAATGTATTAAAAGTAGAAAAGTAAGCACACTGAAAGGACTAGAGGGCATGACTGAGAAGAAGCTAAGGATACCAGGTTTGTTTAGCAAAGAAAAGAAGAGAGACTGAGGGGAGACATTGCTCTCTGTAACTTCCTCATTAGGGGGAGTGGAGAAGGAAGTGCTTATCACTTCTCTCTAGTGTCTCGTTGTAGGATGCTAGAAAATGCCTTAGAGCTAAGTCAGGGAAAGTTCAGATTGGATATTAGGAAAAAATTCTTAATTTGAGAAGAGTGTCCAAGCACTAGAACAAGCTCTCTTGGAAAGTGGTCATGTTTGCAAGCTTCTAGATGTTCATGAAGCATTTGGACTTAGAAGAATGCTTCAAGAAGCACCGTGCTCCTCGATTCATGGCTGAACTTTCAGGTTGCACTGTGCAGAGTCAGTATTTGGACACAGTTATCCTTGTTTATATGAATTATGTGACATATGTTGATAGAAAGCATTAATAGTGCATAATAAGAACCTATAATGCTATGAAATGCTGTCAAATTATACAATCAATAAAAAAAAGCTTTTTGTCTTTCTAGAAAAAATATAAAAATTAAAATTTTTTTTTCAAGGGAAATCTTTATTTGACTTGGAGCAAGGACAAATTTTAAAATGCCATTTTTCGGTTAAATAAGAAGTAACATCTTGCAGAGCTCCAGTGATATCTGTGTGTGAGATAAAGGCTAAGTGTAGACATTTAAAAATGTGATTTTTGGCAGCAGTACAAATTAGATTTGAAACTATTCCAGTCTTTAAAAGCTTATTCATTATTACTGCTTACAAAACAGCTCTTGAGATGTTCCAGGACCAGCCTCTTATATAAATTCGAGATTTAGTTTAAAGAGAATCCTTTTTACCCATGCAGTCGTTGTAGTAAATATAGAGGATATATCCTATTAATATAGATAGGGAGAAGGCTGGTCTTACTGTAATTAACAAAAATGGAGATCCAGAAAAGAGACAGGAACAAGTGAAAGAAATTAGTCTAAGGATAGTCTGAATTTTCTGACAGCTTTCACAGCTGTGGGAGATAAAGATGAAGTAAAATCATATTTGCCTCCCAGATGTGCTCTCTGCACTTAGGCTTTATGGAGAAAGAGTGAATCCTTCTAAAAGGCTGACACACAAAAGCCCAACAGTGCTATAGTGGTGAATGTGTTTTGCAATGATTGAAAAACTAAACCATGCCAAAATTCCTATGAGATTCAGTGTTTTATTTCAAGGTAGTGTAATTCATCAAAAAATATCTGAAAGATGTGCTATTCAGGAACTAAAAAAAACCAATTGGCAGATTTCATCAATCTCCACTAAAAAAATACAATTAATATCCCAGAATAAACAAACAAAAAACCAACCTCCTAGAGAATCATAGAATAGATTGGTTGGAAGGGACCTTAAAGATCATTGAGTTCCAACCCCCTGCCATAGGTTGGAATACCTCCCACTAGATCAGGTTGCTCAGTGCCTTGTCCAGCCTGGCCTTAAACACTTCCAGAGAGGGGGAATCCATAACCCCTCTGGGCAGCCACCCTCACAATAAAGAACTTCCTTATATCTAGCCTGAATCTAATCTCTTCCAATTTACATCCATTATTCCTAGTCCTTCCATAACATATCCTCTAAAAAACTCCTACCCCTGCCTTTCTGTAGGCCCCCTTCAGGTACTGATAAGCTACTCTGATGTCCCCCTTGAGCCTTCTCTTCTCCAGGCTGAACAACCCCGACTTCTTCAGCCTGTTCTCATGAGGTAATTGCTCTAGCCCTTCGATCATTTTTGTGGCCCTCCTCTGGACCTATTCCAACAGCTCAATGTCCTTATGTTGAGGGCTCCAGAACTGGAAAAAATATTTCAGGTGGAGCCTCACCAGAACTGAGTAGAGGAGCAAAATCATTTCTCTTGACCTGCTGGTCACACTTCTCTTGATGAAGCCCATGAAATCATCTTATGAAGTCCTAGTAGTTGTTCTGATAAACTTCTATTTAATTCATTTAATGTAAAGCTATAACTTTGTTACTATATTGGACTGCTGTCCTGTTTCATCTCTTTCATTAAACAAGGCTCTGCTCTCATGTCTTCACATCTCCTTCATATTATCATCTGGGTATAAAGGTATGCAAAGAAATTATTTGGTTAAATAAATCAGATATATTACTATGTCCATCAGTTCTTTTTCTATTGGTACAGAATGCTCTCTTATAGTGCGACTCTGCTATCATTTCACTCTTCAACTGACCAGAGAAGATAACTATCATTCTAGCAATCTTGTAAAGATGAACGAGTCCCACAGGAAGTCTTATTTTTGTTTCACTGCTGAAATACATTTTATTTTTAAAATGTCTTTTAGAAAGGGTCAAAAGAAGTTCCATCCTTCTGATTTTAAGGTAACAAAAATTTTCTGATTAGGATTACCACACAACTGTTCTTGCCTCCTCTCCTAAGTGTTAGACACTTCTGGCTGAAACCCATTTTCAAAGGGTTTTACTAGGTTTTTGATTAAACAAAGACAGGTTCCAGAGATTCCTAAGTCCCTCATCCCTTAACCAATCTTGCATTCTGAAGGAAGAAGGATAGCACAAAAATGAGAGTATACTATATTTAAGAAACTACCTTTCTGTGTGTTTCCACAGTTTTTTCTAAAAGGATGTCTCAAAAAGAATTTGGTTTTGACTATTTTCATCTTGCTGATTTCTGTCTTTCACTTACTCATCCTCTTTGTTATTTTCTTTCTTTTTCATCCTTTTGTTTAATTCTGGCAGTGTTTACTAGAAATTGGGGCTATCTTAGGTTCTGAAATTCAAGTATGAAGTCTTCTAGTAAATAGCAATTTTAAAATCTCAGAATTTTGTGAAAAATTATGTTTCAGCATAAGCAATAGATTGAGTATAGACTATTTTTTGCCTGTATTTGAAATATGTGTATTCAGATTGAGCTCTGACTTGCAGTCCACTCTTAAGGCTACTCTGAGTCTTTAGGACTTTAGTAGGTCTCCTTGGATAAGGAAAAAAAAAAAAAATTAATAAAGACTTCTGAGGACCTAAACATGATTGTAGGCTTCTCCATCCCTTTCTAAAAATAATTATTTATTTATTTTTAATATCTGGCCAAAATCTATTGAAATAAATTGTTCTTTTTATTATCTTGTTTGACTTAGTTTATCCTTTTGCCAAATGGTCTTATTTGCATTTTCTCTGCATTTGAGTTTTGTTCTTCTGTTTTCTACTGAGCAAACTATAAACGAGCCACAGAAGTAGTCTTAACAAAACGCTTAACTTTTATGTCAAAGAAAAAAATATTATTCACAAATATTACTAAAAAATGGACAGATATATATATATATGATTTATAGGTGCACATTAAAAGCTTGTAAACCTGTCTGATCTTAAAATTAATAACATACCGCCAAGTAAGACGAATTCCATTGTGAAAAATCAATGCAAGGACTTCAAGAATTTGATCATTCAAAGCATGCTAAACAAGCCTCAAGGAAGTAATTCTTGAGCTGCTACAGAAAACAATGAATATCAATTCCCTTTACTGAAAACTGCTAAAAGAAGACAATTAAAACTCAATGATAATAAAATTCTTTTTTTCAACTCAGCTCTGTCTACCAATACTAAAACATAATATGGTCAAGACTAAGTTAAAATAAGTTTATTGAAAAAGGGGAGGATAAGTCTGTGATCAAAGCATGAACCCAAGAAATATTTCAATACAGATGTATTTAACTAATAAAAAAATGCGTTTTCTCCATGCTACTGTTCCTTTTAAAACTATGATCATAAATATCAATATATATTCACAGGGAATTTTAGGTATCTCAGGATTGAATATTTGCAATATAATGTTTTCCTTTGGTACTGAATACTGTTTATCAAAAACAAAAAATGAAAAAGACAAAGGTATCAGTCTAGGCTAAAGGAAATCATGAATCCACTTTCACATACTGTTTGT
This sequence comes from Turnix velox, assembly GCA_013400935.1. Classification (NCBI taxonomy): domain Eukaryota; kingdom Metazoa; phylum Chordata; class Aves; order Charadriiformes; family Turnicidae; genus Turnix; species Turnix velox. Next base: position 31,251 of record VZTY01007852.1, on the reverse strand, counting down.
ATTTAACTAAAGACCCTTCGACAGAATTTTCCATAGACGTTAACCTGCTAAGAAATTTAGAGATTTCCACTCTGAATTGTTTTCTTCATCTTTCTGTACCTCTTATTCCCACCAGTAAAAAATTAATTTTCCCCTGTGCAGTTTTAGTTTTTCTCAGCGGTTTATTTTCTATAATACAAAAAGTACTGTACATAATCTTAAAATACAATCTGTATACATAATTTAATAACTTAAGAGAGAAGAATTAGTCTTATTCTAAAAAAAAAAATAACAAACAATAACAATGAAAAAGCACTCATCTTGCATTGTAATATTAATTTGAAAGGAAAAAACAAGAATGGTATAGATATTGTGAAAGCCAAAATTCAGAATAGTTCATTCACAATACAGAGTAGATACATAGGAGAAGGAAAATTTAAGACACACAATTGTTTTCCATTTTTTTAGGCAACTGGAAAATAAGTTAAACTGATAAGCAACAATGAGGATCAGAAAAGCTGAGTTCATCTAAAATGTAAATTGGATGGTATGTTGAGGAAAAATATCCAATGCAGAGCCCCAGAGGAAGGCTGGTCATAATTCAACTTAACAGCAAGGTAGGACTACGGCTTCTTTCATCTGTACGTTTTCCCTTATGGTCCCACGTACATGCAGATCTTGTATAGGCATCTTAGATACTACCTCCATTATTTTTTCCATGTCACTTCTGTAGCCACAAGGCATTTGCACTATAAACTGCCTAAAATTCTCTCTATAGTCACTCTTAGGTTTTGGCTTCTTTTCCCACATAGCATGTACTGATCCTGGTCTGAGCATTTAACATGTACTATTAAATTTTCTCAAAATCTTCCATCTTAGTTCTTAATTTGAGCTTTATTCCTTCTTTCATTTCCTTTGCGCTTTACTTCCTTACTCATTTAGGTGATACTGTCTTCTAATTTTATCAGATTCTTTCTTTTCCAGTCACTTCTAGATGAATTTCCATTGCATTTGCTACAATGACTGTTTTTGCTTTTGCAGTACATCATCACTCCATTTAGAGCAGGACATTTGAACAGAACAAGGGCACAAGGAGAAAAGGAAGTCTGGGTAGACATATGTGTACAAATCTCCAACTCTAATGCATTCAGAATTGTATAAAAATATCTGCATTTTGTTTGGAAGTTTTTATTCTTAGGCATGCTCTCCTCCACCATTGTGGAGGAGACATGGCTGGCATGTTAAACTTTCAGTTCAACTCTTTGCCAAATTAACTGTCTTGGAATTGACTGTGACCTGTTGATCCCCTTGAAACTCCATCAGGTGTCTAGACAGATTCTAGTGAGTTTGCTGGGCTTTAAACTTTCTATCATAGCACATTTGGCTTGGCTGGTAAAATAAACTATTGATTGTAATGTATTTGAAGTATTTGGCTTCAAGTCCTTTATGTTTGAGTCTCCTTGAAATACTACCAAGCTTATCTTAACAACTTTGTCCCTTAGCAATATGCTTCCTTCTCAGCAATATGTTTCTAATTTATCATAGTCATCTTCAAAATCTTGTTGCTAATTTACATTGACGCCACTATTCAGGTTTTGAAGTTGGCTCTGTCACCTCGGTTCTGAACCTGGAGAAACAGTTAAGATTGGTTTGTGAATAACTGCTTTTGTGCTCCTGCTAGAATCTAATGGTCGTATGTGTCATTAGTCATCTTCAAGTGTATATATTTGTTTTAACATCCAACATTTTGAGAAAAAAAAACAAACAACAATACAATTTTAGTCTTCTGAGACAATTCAAATATCCACTTCAGCTCCCATGTTCAGTTCTGCCTACTAGAGAGTCAGCTGAGAGCAATTGTTATTTCCCAGCCGTATCATACTCAGATCTTTTTGATACTTATCTGGGAAAAAGCAAAAGTTATCTTTTGCTATTAATCATGAGAATCTCCTTAGTGACTTTATGTACAAAGAATTACTGAAGATAAAAGATCACAAAGTATACAAGCAGGAACTTTCTTTATTGAGCCTAAAACTGCATTGCTTTGTTAGCTTGTTGTTTTGGGGTTTTTTTCCTGCAGTAGAACTTAAAGGAACAACGGAATAAAAGGCTTAATTTTAAAATTAAATGCTCTATATAGATTCAAATGAGGATAAAGCTCTAATAAGGACTAGAATTTGAACTTAAACCACATAATTTTAATTAGCTTGGGAATATTCTCATCCAGTAGTTAATCTAAGGTATTTTAGAGATACCTCAGATACCAGAGAGGTTGTGGGTGCCTCCTCCCTGGAGGTGTTTAAGGCCAGGCTGGACAAAGCACTGAGCAACCTGATCTAGTGGGAGGTGTTCCTGCCTATGGCAGGGGGCTTGGAACTAGATGATCTTTAAGGTGCCTTCCAATCCAAAGTATTCTATGATTCTATCTCTCAAAAAAGAATTTGAACAGAGTAAAAGGTGAGAGTTCATTGTCTTATATTATGTAAATTTAATGTAGGAGAAGGTTAGAGCTGGGTGTGTAGTACAGCTGGGAGAGCATCAGACTCCCAATCTTATGATCAAGGGTTCATGTCCCTGTCCAGGTATGAGGCTTGTCAGAGTGGCACTGCTTGTTGGACTCAATGACCTGAAAAGTACCTTCCAACCTAGATAACTATGATTATGTGGATAGTCTTCATTGTGAAGAAGTTTATGCATGTGATTATTTGAATTAAACTTGCATCACCATAAGAGAACTGAATGAAAAATATGAGTCTAATTAGTTCTCAGTAGTAGAGTCAGGCTTCTGAACATGTGAATCAAAGGACACCAGGCAGCAAAGGAGAACAGAAGAAATACAAACTGTATCTATAACATTATATACATACAATAAACTATTGTAAATTAACAACAGTAATAAAATTCTTTAAAATGTTAAGGGGGCTAAATACTAATTGATACCAAAGACATAGAAGAACAGAATTTAGATGGACAGATCCATGTACTAAAAGCTTACATGGGAATAATTTTTCACCTGATGAGTTAGGAGAACGAATGCACCTCCACATATGCCCAACTGTGAAGGTAGGGACAGAAAGTTTTCTCAGTAGTGACTGAGAGTTTTTGCTCTGTCCTGAAATTAGAGGAAGAAGCAGCTGCTGTATCCAATACCAATCACAGTTTGTACATGCAAACAAAACTGGCCCCAAAGGGAGATGTTAGACAGGGAAAGTGAACATAAAATACAGAATTATGCAGTATTCTACCTATTGCTCATGTATTGTAAACATCATAATGTTATTCAAACTAAGGATCTCCTGGATTTCAGTCACTGAGACAGTAGCAGGCTACTCTCTAAAGGTAAACACTTGCTTTGTGTTATTCTGCTCTTTAGTTCCATCTGGAAAAGATTCAGTGTAAATGAATAAAGGCCTTATGTATAAAAGTCAACATTCATCCCTTTCATATTTAGGAATTCAGCTGTCATTTTATCATTTCAGCATATCATTATATAAAGCAGACTGAGAGCATAACACCCTGAAAGACTGAAATTTTGCTTCAGTCTAAAATTCTTTGTGAAAATACACAATTCTTGCAGCTGTTAACACTCAAAACATTTTTTTTACTTACTTCCTCCTTTTTCATGGCTTTTATTAACAAGCTAGAGACAGATCAATTTCTACACAAAACATAACCCAGAATAAATTGTGACTATCAATGTGCTTTTCTCCAAAGAATAAATTTTTTCGTCTACAATTTATTCATCAGTAGAATTTCTTACAGAGTTTATTTTTTGCTATTCAAGTTAGTTTAAAAACAACAGAATTTTTTATCCCTTAAAAAAAAAAGAATCCCCCATGCCCTGATGAACAAAATACTGTATCATTCAGTGGACAATATTTAGTGGTGGAGAGAATTCTGTTGTTCTTCTAATTAATATTTTGGTAATTTCAGAGTACAGATATCAAAGAGAAAAAAACTTCACTGTTATATTATCTATCTTCCAAGTAATGCAAGTCAATGAAGTTCAGCATGTTTGGCCTATACGAAATTGAACTAGCCATGCTTTATTGAAGTATGCACTGTATATACATGGATCCGCTGGTCATATTTAGAATGTCTGTAAATTTACCAGCTTTATCGCTGAAGTACATATTGTCCAGTGCTAAGTATCATCACCAAGAAGCATTGTTGTTTGCTGTTGTCGTTATTGTTATGTATAATTTTGTAAAAGCAAATCTTGTGTTCATGAAAGTTTTCTCTAGGCACATAATGTCATGGGATAGTCATGGGATAGTCATAGTCATCTAGGTTGGAAGGGACCTTTCAGATCATCTAGTCCAACCATCAGCCCAACTCTGACAAGCCTCATACCTGGACGGGGACTCAAACCCCTGACCCTCAGATTAGAAGTGCAATGCTCTCCCAACTGAGCTATACATCCAGGTCACCTTAGTTTGGCATATTTACAATAGCTATATTAGTTGAACATGGTTAAACACTCTTTCAAAAGCTAACTGATAACAATTCTCTAAAAACTGCTGTGATGAAAAGCAAGAGTGATTTCCAGGATATTCTTTATCTGAACAAAAATCTAAAATTAAGAATTTCTAGGTATGTCTTTGAAAGAGTATATGAAAGATTAATTTCAGCTCTGTATTCTTTTGAGCTCAATCATAGAATATCCATTTTATTTCAAAAAGTAAATGAAATAATTACAAAGAATTTGTTTTTACTGGAGTTTTAGAGACAGCAAAGGTTAAGTAGTAGCTGAAGTGGTGCAATTTACTTTCATTTCCAGAAGGGCGAGGATTCTTAGGATTTGAATTTCCCTATGTTTCAGGCATCTGTTCAAGTGGTTTTCTACTGCAATTCAGTCTGTTTCATAAAATAAATATATATGGTTTAGTCTTAAATTGCTATACAAATAATTTCCAATCCTTTTGGTACTACTATACTAAATGGACTGCCATGTATTCATATAGGGCTATCATATATTTTTGAATTATCTACAATATGCATTTTAGTATTTCACTCCATATTGTAATGCAAATAGAAGAACTGTGATTGATTGATAACTAATGATTAATTGAAATGTTCAGGAATATTAGGGTAAAGCTTCTGTAAGATAATGCTCACTTAAACATGGACTGTAATATAGAAGAATACTCCAGTACAATAAATGTGTTTTATTTGGAGAGTTTTGAAAGTTGGATTTCAGGATTCAATTTTAAGACAACTTTATAATGTCATTAGAAAGCTTCTCCAGAGGGAGGCTTTTTGATCACTTAGGAAATTTAACTGGTTTTGCTGATTTTTTTTCAGAATTTTGCTTTTTTGGGATATTTTAAGAAGCAGTCTCTAGTTTCTTTTCATTCTACGAGAATTAAGGAGTATACAAAACGCAGTTTCTTACGCAAGAGAAATATGATCCTTATTCAACTGTCATATTCACTATGAACTTAAGCAGTCTTAGAAAATGCTTTCAGGGAACACTGTTCATTTCTTAAAACTTTGATCCTGCCAAGTGTTTCAGAATAATTTGTGACAAGCTGAATATTATCATAGAATAATTTAGATTGGAAGGAGCTCCTGGAGGTCATCTGGTCCAAAGTCATTTTCAGAGCAGGCTAGCTTTAGAGTGAGTTGTTCAGAGTCTTATTTATATTGATTTTGTGCATCTCTAGGGTGGCATTTTCACAGCCTTGCTGGGTAACAATCTCCAGTGCTTTTACCATGCTTTTAACTAGGTGTGATAGTTATGTTTAGAGCAGGGGTTCACAGTTACCTTCTTCTTTGCACAAAAGTACCATTAGGTATTCTATTCATAGCTTTTCATCCTCTTAATTATTTGTTTTTCTGACTTAAATCCTTTGTCTTTAGTTTTCATAACAGTCATGGCATATCCTCGTATTCTATACTTCCCTTAAACCATATTGCCACCTTAATGGCCTCTATGACCCTAAATCTATTTTACTTCAAGTACCTTTAGAGATTTTCTCACACACATTCAGAATTATGTGCCTTTTTGTTATTCCCTTTCTGAAGCAGTAGTATCTGTGTCACAATTAACAATGGTGAGACCTTTGTTCATTTTACTGAATACAATCACTTTAGGTATTCATATACTGGGGATGTCCTAACATATTTCTTTTCTATTTCTTTATTTGACTTACCAACTGAGCTATACATCCAGCAGTTCTCACACACATTCAGAATTAAGATCATCAAGTTCCAACCCCCCTGCCATAGGCAGGGACACCTCCCACTGCTCAGTGCCTTGTCCAGCCTGGCCTTAAACACCTCCAGAGAGGGGTTATCCACAACCTCTCTCTCCAGTGTTTCACTACCCTCACCATAAAGAATTTCTTTCTTATGTCTGTTCTTAAGAACAGAGTGAAGCATATATATAAATAGCAGAGTTTTGAACCCTTGGAAAAAAAAAAAAAAACAACAGTAAAATACAATAATTACTATTCTTTTGTATGCTTCCATCTCTGATGGACAGTACCACAAACTGAATGGCTGTAGAAAAGCAGCTTTTTACCTCACCTGGTGCTTGAATCTCCTCTTTGTAAAGAGGTAAATTAAGGATCACTTATTACCAGACTAACAGTTCTAGCTTCAGCTGTGAGCAATCATTCCTGCTTTCAGCAGGAGAGCATCCGGAGGACATAAACAATCAGATAAGAATAGCTGAATAACTGAATTTTTATCTGTGACCTGACTAGAAAACTGTTAGCACTGAAATAATTTTTTTCTTTCCCCAAACTCTTTCCAAATAAAAACCTCATAGATTTCATTTGTTTGATGTGAAAAACTCCCCTTCACAAAAAGCAGAATGGTATCTTTGTAATACGCAGAAAGTGATGTTAATGCATTAAAAGAAAAATGTATGCAATTATGGAATTATTTGGATGTCATTTTATATCAAAACATTTAAAATCCAACATCTGTTTTTCTCTCAGAAGGCTATCTAGGGGAACCAAATATACACAAAGTGCAAATTGAGGATGTACAAGTAACAATTAGGCAGCTTAACATGTGCATATATACATTCTTTTATGCCTGAAGTAATTTTACTTTGACATCGTACTTTTAAAGTTAGTGCTGTCTACAACAGGAAGAGGCTTCAGGGCTACAATATCCCAAGTTAATCTTTATAAAATGAATTCTTTTATGTCTAATGACTTCATTTACATGATTAATTTTTGTTATCATGAATAAGAAAACAAAAGTTTATTTCCTTTTGCTTTTTCTTCTCTCAGAGTGAAACACTGCAATTCATTACTGGAGATTTGAAAGGGTAGCTTTATGTCTTCTGGTGTAAAATCCTTGACACAAAGCACTTGTTATTCTCTGTTCTACATCACTTCATCGTAGTATTTAACTCCTTTCCAGGCTGAGAAATTACAGATTTGAGTAAACATCCTCATTTGTGAATTCATTAAACTAAGATTAATATATAGTAACTTTATGTATGCACTTTGTAAATTAGAAAAGGGAGATAAAAGATTTTGATGTTACTCGTATCTTGTAACAACTAAAATTTTAACAATTGGCTTGCCTATCGATTTGACTTTAGTTTAACCATTAACCACAGTGTAATACTGTGTTTCAAATACATGACAGACTAGTTATTTTCTGAAAAGGCAAGTTCTTAGTATTTCCTATTTCATAGAGGAATATTTTGTCATGCTACCTGCAAAACAAAGTATGAATACAATATTTATCATGCTGCAGATACAATTGTTAGTATATACAACCACAAGTTTTGGATACACATTATATTGTACTAAAGGGAATACATTTCTACTGAAATGTGATGTGTTGGCTAACTTGCTAATAAGCCTTTCACTGATGATGTAAATGTACTGCCATAAACCATTCTGAAGTACATGGAATGGTCTGTGTCACACACTATCACACAGTTGAAACATCCTGTAAAAGGAAAACAATTGAAGTAAATGTTTGTAGGCCATGGGAAATGTTCCAAAGTGTAAGGGCACAAAGGCACTCTCCATTTGACTTTCATTTTCTGTTTTATAGAAATGGAAATATAGTGAGCATATACCTTAAATTCATAAATATACTTACCTACAGTTTGTTTCCTAAATTTTTTGGTGAGAAAAATTTTTTCATGTTTCTAAAATTATCTACCAAAAGTCATTATGAATTAGTAACACTTAGTGTAAGATGAGAGCTTGATAATGAAAGTGGAATTAAGTACTATTAAGGATAATTAAATCTAGCAGAATAGTTCTAGCATTAAAATAGTTGAAACTGTAAGGAAAAAATTAACTGTGTCAAATATTTTACGGTCTGGAGTAGTTTTATAATTAATTTACTTTGCTTGTTCTGTGAAATCTTTAAAAATAGGATCTGAGAGACTATTTGTTCATTAGCTTATTTAATTATTTTTTTTCCCAGTTAAGAAGTACAGGTTAAAAGGAGATTTTCAGGTTAAGAGAAGATGTTTTTTATTCTCTATGAGTATTTTTTTTCCTATGAGGATATGCAAAAACCACATCTGTGAGATTAAGGACTGTGTCCTGAGAAGGAGGAAACTGGAAAGGGAAACACCGTTTATAATACTTCCACAAAGTGTGGACAACTTCATAAACACACCATAAAGGATGAACCCATAAAATGAATCTCTGCTTATAGAGATGTATAGATACAATGATCAAAATGTCCAAATATTTGCAGAGCCTAAATTAAAAATTGTTGGAATAAGATTATTTTTACAAAAAGGTGATAGGAGACACAGCCAGTGACAGCTGAACCAAGATGGACAAGTGGAAATTCTTCTTTTGTTCTATGTTATTGACTACCAAAACTACACAGTAACACACAAATCAGAAATTTTATTTAGTTTTATTTAGTGTAAGATCCATAAATTTTGATATAAGCAATGTATATGCCTAAAATTGTCCTAGTTGGTATTTATCCTCTCCAGGGTAACAGACATTTCTAAAGAATAATTCCTCTGACATTATTTAGATTTTTACAGTAGGATAAATTGATTTTTTCCACTTGTTTGTTTCACTCTATTGATTACAAAGTGATGCCAGAAATACAAGCTCATACATGAACTGCATAATAAATACATAAAAATAAATTAAATTACTCCTACTGTTACAAATTTAAGCAACAAAGATTACATATGAAGCAAATCCACAAAAGTATTTTACTTTAAAATTTCACTGCTGGATATTTCTATCTTTGTCTTGCATAATTTCTGCAAGTAGTTTTTGCTAGTCTGAGATCTTGAGACTTGGAGTTCAAAGCAAAGTCCAAACTTCCACCATTCTGCAGTTCCTTCATTTCATGATTCTTGGCCTGTATGAGGGAAGAGGACACAATTCCTGTGCAGTCAGACTCCGTTAATGTATCTGGAACTTAGTTTTGACCAGGTCATGGAAAATTAGAAATTGAAGGGATGGAGATGGAATAGGAAAAAAATGAACTAAAATAAGAATTATCTGCAAGCTAAATGCTGAGATGGGAAGGACTCAAAATGAGGAAGCAATTATTACTAGCTGCATTTACTTTACTCATCATAGCTGTAGGATTTTCATGGAGTTTTTAATAATTATGTTCCAAAGACACGATGCTGAAAGTTGATGAATAGCAATAAATTAATTCAAAGCACTAAGTAACTGATCAGAACATAGCTTTGAAGTGTCAATCATATGTAAAGTGGATTGCTGCAGCACAATTATGATTCATTAATTTTGAACTAAAAAGAATGTATACATTGATACTTTTATGGATTTTCTGCATAACACCTCTGTTGTGAAAGACAATATCAAATAAAAGCATGAGGGATAAACTGAAAAGCTAATTTCTCCTCTATTTTAAATAAAATATTCTTTTTCCTAATTCTTACTTTTGTGGCATTTTAGTTCAACCCGTGTGTTTTATGTTTTCCGTATGTACTTGCATGTCCAATGAGAGTTAAGAAAGCTCAGCTTTTGCATAACTGATATTTTTTTAACTTAAGTGGAACACTACTTTCTTTCTCTGAACATTAATATCCTCCTGAAAAACAGACTTGTTTGGGTTTAGTGTTGCTTTTTCCAACTTGGTTTGTTTAAACAAAAAGAAAAAAAGAACTAAGCAATATCTCTTTTCAAAAGTAGATTTAATGTCAAAAAAAATCCATCAAGTGTTCTAGATGATAACTACATTCTTTACTGAGAAAAGATACTTAGTTAATTTACCTTTACCTACTTTTGTTTTCCTATTCTTCTTCTAAGCTGGTCTGTCTCTTCACAGTTCTTCATCCTCTCAAAAAGGAAAACCAAAGACCTTATCCTCTGCTGATGTGTGCACAGTCCATCAGCATCTGGTTTGAAACTATCTTTAACTAATCTGGCATACCTCGGAAGAGGAGCCATCTGTAAAGAATCATAGAATGTGTTGAATTGGAAGGATAACCTTCAAAGGTTATCTAATCCAACTCCCCTGCAGTGAGAACGGACATCCTGCACCAGATCAGGTTGCTCAGACCCTCATCAAACCTGGCCTTGAATGCCTCCAGGGATGGGGACTCCACCACCTCCCTGGGTAACCTGTTCCTCATGGTGAAGAACTTCATATTGTCTAATCTAAACCTACCCTGCTCTCCTTAAAACCATTGCCCCTTGTTCTGTCTCTGCATACTCTGCCAAACAATCCTTGCCCAGCTTTCATACTGGCCCCTTTCACATACTGGTAGGCAGCTATAAGGTCTCCCAAGAGCCTTTGCTTCTCCAGTCTGTAAAGGCTAGAGTTCTTTCAATAAGTATGAAACAGTATAACCAAAACACAAAACTTTGTCTTGCCAGAGTAATAGTTTTTATATATAGTTTATTAGTAAATAGTTTATATACTTTTATTTCTTCACCTGTTTCTTCTCCAGGTAGATTCTATATGAAATATTTTGGAGGTTATGACAAAAGTCTTGGGTTTATCTTTTAGTTCTATCTTAATCTGGTTTGACTTGCATGTGACTTCAGGTAGCTGGATGACTCCAGGGCATTCTTGAATCAGGATTTTTAACTACACTGCCACTGCTCTGGGAAACTTAGAAAGTATGTAAGCTCTCCCAAGAGACTTCCAGCTTTATCCAAAATTCTACTAAGGGACTTGCTGTTGAGCCACAAAATATAGAAGGTGAAGTAACACTACATGAGTTTGAGATGCAGAGCTGTCAGGTGATACTGAAGGTTCTCTGTCATGCTGTTCAGATACATGAAGCCTGAGGGGGTAACAGAGTGTAGTGCATTTGTTCTCCTGTACACAGTATATTTGTTGTAGGTCTCTTTTCCTTACTGTCTCATTCATTGTTCCATAAATAGCCATTTCTTAAATATTAGTCCAAGAATATCTGGTTCAAAGTCAAAATAAATTAAAAAAATAGAGCTACTGTCTTGAATTGAATTAAGAACAGATATGAAATAAGTTAACTCAAATGGCCTATAAGAAGGTATGCCTAGATTCTGAATACCAGAGGCAGGTATATGGAGATCATCTTTCAAAACCAGGGTCAAACACTGAAACCGCATTCTATGCTCCTTGTGTGTCAGCTGTGTGTCAACTGTCAAATGGCACTAGAATGGGGACCCTGGAATCCATGCCTCCATGTGCCACAGGTGCCACTATGAATCAGATCTGCCACTGTCAGATGCATCTGGAGGAGGTGGGTAAATAACTCATTTTCAAACTGGCAACATTTCACATGTGGTGCCTACCAGGGACTAACATACTGCTTAATATCTTCATAATTGATCTGGATGATAGGATCAAGTGCTCCTCATGAAGTTTTCTGATGACATCAAACTGAATGGGGAAGTGGACACTTTCTAAAGGGAAGCCATCCTGCATGAAGACATAGATAGGTTGGAAGAGTAGGCTAACAAGAAACTTATGAAGTTCAGCAAGTAAGGTCTTCACCAGTGAAAACATAATCCAGGAGTGCAGCACGGACTGGGAATAGCCTGGCAGTAGAGCAACTCTGTGGAAAGGAACCTGGATGTCCAGGTAGATGGTAAGCTCAACATGACTGAAACATGTGCAGCAGCAGCAAAGAAAGCCATCAAGATGATAGATTGCACCTACAAGGAAAGCACAAGCAGAGATTAAAAATTCATTTTTTTGTTTCTTGATTTGAATTTATCTGAGTGATTTGCAAACTTCTTTTCTGCAAGGATATGTAAACTTAGCTAGGAAGGATTGTTTGATGGAACTCCTTTTGATTTGGTCACATACATTTTCTGTTTCAGGTGGAAGTGTTGGGAGTATTTATGTAGATAGCTTCTTTCTCTGAAAGCATTCTCCTCTTTGGCTGTACACTGAGTGATCTACTTGGATCCTTAACTTATACACTAATTTCATACACAATAATACATTGTTTTATAAAAGAGATAAGACTTTAACATATAATTGATCAAAAAGTAAACAAATCATCCTGTTCGCTTTACCAGAGCAATTAAATCCTTGATGAAATTTTGTTCATTAAAATTAATTATTTGTTTCTGAAAATGTCATTATGCAGTGGGGAAAACTGCTTAAAGGCAGCAGCTTGTAAAATCAGAACATATGAGTGTGGAGTTTGAGAATGTAGTCAGTGATGATAAGTAAGGGGAATTAGTAAGATGACAGGGAAAGAGACCAAATTTTTAAGGCACTGAACTGTAAGACCAAAAGTTTATGTACCAAAAAAAAAAAAAGGATTAAAAGATCAATTATGTAAGGATGACAATGGATGCTGGCAATGACTGCAATAACTGCATTTTTTTTCTATTATTCTGGTGAAAGTTACTAAAAATTCCAAGGTCAGGTGAAAGATCAGGGCAATCAAAAAAGAAAATATGATATGTTGACCTGAATAATATAATATAGATATAGAAAAGTATTTCTAATCTGGAAAGAAGTTGGTGAGTGTATGTGAATATAATGTCTTCATTACTGATTCTAACAACCTAAGTTTAAAATTTTTGTTGTCAAATCTAATTCTATTACAGAAAATGGCCAAAGTCTTTCTCAGGAACAAAAGTAATTCTACCTGCCAGGCATCATCATATTGCTGTTTATATGTGTTGCTTCAGTGTGTGTATTTATACTGTTCACGTATACCAGTAAATAATTCCTGTAATGCCCTCATCCAAAATATTTTGCATGATAGGCTAACATGGATAATGAGATTCATTTCAGCTTAGGTATTTAAAAATTAAACATCTTTACTATTCATCTAAATTTCTGCTACAGACTGTAAGAGAGAAGTGTCTTAAGAGATATATTTATCATGCTTCTAATAGATACCTATTTCAAGATGAATTAATCACTCTCAGGAGGTCTCCCTTCTTCTCTTCCTCCATTGATTATATGGAAAGTATAGACACCTAATTTGCACTGCATGCCTAACTTTTAAATTGCTCAAGTGAGATGAAATATATCTGATTTACAGCTACCTGTCTCATAGTGAGGTGAATTTCTCAAAAAATAGTTCCAATTTACATTGTACTACCCAAGCTACTACATTATACTACTGTTTAATCCATACTCAAGCCTATGGAAAGAAACTGTTTTGAGAATTCCATGTGGAAACTTTATTCCTTTATTGCTTTTACCATAAAATATATTCTTTATTGTTTCTTTAATTAGACATTGCTGCTTTCAGAAATGTATTTTTTATTCTAAATATAAAAACAGCTAAATTGTCTCAAATTAATCAGAAGCAAATAAACACACCAGTTAATTCTTGCAGAAAGTTTTAATTTATCCTAAGTTTCTGAAACTATTGAGTTCAGAACTATTGCTAAATCTTTTACTAGTATGTATTGCATGTGTGCAATTAATGCCACAAATAAAATAATAGAATTACTTTAAATCTTATAGAGACAAAGACACATATAGATGCACATACACATGCCTTCTTCTGTTCCTCACTTTATAGTTTTCATTCAAAATTATTGTGACAACAAAACAAGCACCTTAGATTTCACAATCTGTCTTGGAGGGCAAAAGTACTCAGAAGTACTTAAAAAAATTTCATAAAAAGGAGAAGGTCCAGAAAGAAACAAAGCAAACTTGTTAAATTGAAAGCATTCAAAGAGCTCGGAAATGAAAAAGAAATATGTAACAGATGCAGAGATAGGAAAAGGCACAGACTCCTAAAGAGAAATACAAAAGACACTGCTTGAATACAAAAAAGAATGTGAAAAATACTGCTTCAGCTTGTAGAGATGAAGTTAGTAAGGCAAAAGCTCAGCTGGAGCTCAAGTTAGCAAAACAAGCTTCAATAGCAGCATTAGTATTTAGTGGAAATACAAGGAAAACAACAAGACTGCTGATGAATGGAGCTGTCAAGTTAGTTAGGAATGACACAGAAATGTAGTTCTTCATGTTGTTTTCACCTCTGTCTTTAAGGGCAGTCAGCTTCCAAGTCTCTACTCCAATATAAAACTACAGAACTAATGGTGAGTCTGACAGTGGAAAGAGGTTGAGCTAGGGATCCTCCAGAGATAGGTGGAGGTTCGTGGGACTTGAGAATCTAAATCTGAGGACAGTTGAAAGACATTATGGCAAAGCTGGAAACATTCAGTATGACTTCATAGGGCCATGAAGAGCCTAATCTAAGGCCCACTTTTGGCAAAAGGTTGAATTAAATGGAATCCAGAAGTTCATTTCTGCCTGGACTTCCTATTATCCTATGATTGTAACATTACTGTTTCCCCTCCAAAATTCATTTGATTCATGGAGGGTCATCAGTCAAATCAATCTGAATTTACTAAAAAATTAAATTTGTAAATTTAAAGTGGATGTTCTGGTCTGAGGACAATTCACTTTCCTTACAGTCAATTGAAAGGCAAATATTTTCTCAAAAGCAGGGATACGCCCCATTTTAAAATGTTAATATTTAAATTTTGAATAAGTGCTCAGAATATTTGGAAAGTTGCAGCTCTCCCATTGAGACACTTCTAATACTCACACTCTCTATCATCGTTGGATAATAAAGTTTTAAATTTGTATTGTACCAGTCTGGTGACTTGATGAAAACATCTACATTGGTATGTCCACATTGAGGCATTTATGTTTTAGTGTTACAGATGCCTGGTTATTTGACTAATAGTCCATCTGCAGCAAGCACATTATGACTTGGAGACACTGGAGAATTTGGAAACACATAGATTTTAATCATTACTGAAAAATGCACTATGTCACCTTTGACTAAATAGCACCGTAAGGTTAAAAGTGTCTAGTATCATCCATTAATCACATCTCAGTCTCTTTAAACTCAGACACAGCATGGATATTCATATGACTTGCTTCTTTGTCAGACTATTGTAAAACATGGGCAGTTGAGAAAGAGACCTGAGGTTGCAGCATGAATACTGATTTTCACTGATACATAACCATAAGGAGGGGAGCAGTGGACAGCCCATAAATCTGTCCTCTCTGCAGTAATTTTTAATCTCATTGACGTATCATGCGGTGGCCCACTTAATCTATGCAGCAGAATACTTGTCCTGCAAAGGCACACACTGTATTATGTCAGCCTCTTTCATCTTAATTGCTCCCTTTCTCGCTGCATGAAAATGCACAGTGATCTCCTGAGCTGACTGCAGGCCTGTATGGAATGTGCAGTATGACAAAATTACTCTGAAAGGGAATGCAAAGCAGATTGTGTAAATAATATCAAGGAAAAAAAAATACTTAGGATAGAAGGTTTTGTCCAGTTCAATTCAATTTCTTGAAAAATTTTGTCTTGGATTTCAACCTTATTTTAAGGAATGTTTGAATCCTGAAGAAAAAGGTGTGCTTTCATAGTAGGGTAATAATGACACATAAATTGTTTTCTTTGAAGCTTTGCTAAAAACTATTTGAAGCGTGGAGCTAATCTGGATATAGGCACTGTGGAGACAGGCTGAACTGATAGGACAAAATAAAAAAAATTCCTCTTTCAAGTTCTTCTGTTCATTTCTATGCGCCACTGCACCTAATTCACATTTCTTAAGCAGTCTGCAACCTGTGTCAGTCTCCAAGAACAATGATGCTTCTGCAAGCGCTGATTCAGCAGAATGAGAACTAGCAAGAACAGCCCTGCAATATTAAAAGCTGCGAATGCAAAAAGCAGATGAGGGTTTGAACAAAGCTCACTGCTCAGATCTGATCCACTGCAGAAATGCCTTTGTCTTGCATACACTCTTAAAAAAAAGGATCTGTATATAAATTGTGTCAAATTTAGAACATTATAAATATTAAAAATTATTTCAGCGCTTCATTTTTATGGATGGCTGTTGTGAGAGCTGCTTTTCTGTTTCAAAAGAAAATTTAATCTCAATCTGTAAAAACACCTGCTAATGAAAGAAGAGTTTATTTTATATTCCTTAAATAGAAATTAATTTCTGCTTTATATTGTGAAAAGCTGGTGAAGTGATGTCATTTACACCAGCGACTTATCATTAACAATCTTCTCTTAACAGATGCAGAGTTCTCTGTTATTACAGCACAAAATACTTGCTGAACCTGGAGCTTATATTTCTAATTCAAGCAAAAAGAAGACTCATCCTAAAGGACAATCACATCCACTAGATGTTCTAGAGAAAAACTTCTATTATAAAATAGAAAATATAATTCTTATTTCTGCAGTGCATAAAGGCCTAATCCAAATGCTGCTGTGAACTGTGAAGAACTATGAAAAAGCGAAAGCATGAAAAGAAATTGGAGCCAGAGAAGTTAAACATGCAGCAGTTTTTGTTCAGGTACCAAAAGCTACACTACTGAGAATATAAATGTACAACTGGGCTCACATTCAAGCATCTTCTCCATTGTGCTTTGTGACTTCCCTGCAGCTATCAACTGATGTTTGATGGAAAAATATAAAATCCACATGGTATATAATTACACATTACCATTTCCACATGGGAGAACTTTTTTAGCTCCCCAAAACTAGCGTGATGCTTGTGTCCTAAATATGATTTTGTCTTTTGTACTTTCCTTCTGTCAAGAATGACTGATTAATGTTCTTGTAAGTACAATAAATTTTTAAAAAATTAGAATACACACATTCCTTAAAATCCTACTAGCACATTACAGATGCAATCAAAGCTGTGAGTAAAAAATTGTTACAATGATTTAAATATAGATATCCAATTCAAACTAGTGATCTTAAACATCCTTTGTAGTGAGGACAGAAAATCACGGTAATCAATAGGACATGACCAAGCATCTCAACAGGTCAGATGAGCCAAAACTGAAAAGTTTGGGGGTTTACCACCACCCCCTTTTTTTTGTTTTTGTTTGTCTGTGGGATTTTTTTGGTTGGTTTATTTCTCCCTCCCCCATATTGGTTACTATGGGTGTTTTAGGTTCAGACACTTCCATTTACTCTGGTGGCATTTCGGTTTGGGTTAGATGAATCTTCCTTTGGAAGTCTATTCATGGAAAATTGAGCATTAATTATGTTTGTTGTTTTCTCAATTACATACTTTAAACATTTACTTTTAGGACTTTCATTGTAATGATTGAACAATCTTTTCTAAAATAAATAAGCCAAACAAAGTTTTGTAAGTGCTGTTTTATTTCCCATCTATGCTATCTATATTCATGTATCTGGATTTTTTTGCCAAAGCTAACAGGATTTTATGTATTTCTTTTGTAGTATCACTGTCACTGCATGCACTCAAACTGACAGTGTATAGTTATGAATGCCCTATTTAGAAAAGGAAATTCACAAGAAAAACCAGTTTATGAAAAATAGCTATTTATACTTCAGAGTTAAATAATCATGTGCCCAAATTTTACTGCTTTGCATTGAGTGAGACAGTTAAAGAGATGTTTTGAAAAGGACAGTGCTTACCTTCCTAACACAGTAAGATCTTAATTGCTCATCTCCAAGTTACCGTAATGGATAATTCATAAAACTATACTAATGGCATTGGCTATATTTAAATTCCCAGGAAGATTGGAAGAAATTAACTTATTATAAAAGATAAAAGCAGAATGCACCTGTAAGTTCATCCATTCTGCTTCCAGCCAGTGCACAGTACGTAAATTCAGAGACTACTGAATCCATATCCTTTACTAGTTCTGTCATGGAAGAAGTGGGGAGTGGCAGAGCAACAGTACAGATGTGAAAGCCTAGCATATGATGGGGAAGTACCTGAGGAGGTATTCTGCATGATCTTATGGAGACCTGAGGTGTCTCCACCAGTTGCATGCTACAGCTCTTCTGTAATGGTAATGCCATTACTATGAAATGTGGGCTAACCTGCCAATGAGCTGTGTCTGACATAGAAAGGAGACAAAGATGAGAAACAGGAGTTATTTGAGGTGAGAAAATAGTTTAAGAACCCTTTAATTCTATTTTAAATCCATACTACTGTGCGTGGGAATTTCCCTGGAGAAATTATCATTACTTTTTCATTCTTTTCATTCTTTCACCTCAGACTTTGCGATTCAGAGACCTTTTTACCAACAGGAGAGAACAAGTGGGTTGTCTCAGTCTGTAAGCAAGAGAGTATGTAGCTATGTAACAAAAGATATCCATAATAGGTGAGACTGGCAAGATAGAGTCCTTTAAACTCATTTCAGAATATGGTTGCAAAGTCATAAAAGAAAATTATGTCTTCCATTGGGCTAATGGGATAATCTTTTTCCCTTGAAAACTTCTTATGTAGATAGTATTTACATTTCAACAGTTGTGAATAACTACTAATTTTATATAATCTAAGATAAACATCAGAGAGTCAAACTCCCCAAAAGACAAAAATTACTATATGCATAATTCTTTAAATCACAGCAAATTACAAGTCAGACATTAGATAAGTTGAGATAAACTCATATTTAAACTGAGACTAATGTCTCACTGAGTTTAAGTCCCAGGCAACCTTACTTGGAATTAAGGAAATTCATAAACATTCCAATTACTGCGTATCATACATGGCATACTAGAGCTGTCTGATTCAAAAAGACTAATCATCATTTCAAGGTATTTAGAAATTTTGCCAGTACTTGTAGTAGAGTCTTCAAGAGAATCATTACTTTCAGTGCATAAACACTGTGTTTGGCTCATGACAGTGTATAATTATGGCCATTTAGTTTTCCAGTTTTAGTCCTAAATATTAAGTGAAACATAACTAACCACTAATCTGCAAACTAAAGTAGATTTGAATTGAGCTGAGATATCCACTTTGCAACTACTGCCTATAGATAAAACACTTGATTGAAAGAATAAATTCAAACTACATGTTGATGATTAATTTCAGGATAAAGGTTTCTGTATTCTTTTCCTAGTTTATGCATGGACAATGATTTGCACAGTCGAAAGTATTTCATTTAGAATCAGTTCTGTGCCTGCAAAAGGAGAGGCTTTGTATTTCTATTAAATAATTTTTCTCTCTTCTGTCTATTTAGGCCAACCAATTGTTTTGTTAATTGTTTAGAAAGTGCAATTGGTTTCTCAATTAAGGTATTTTTTAAGCATTTCCTGGACTGGTGACATAAATGATTTAGCCTTTGGAAATAATTGGTATTTTCTGTGTTTGGAGCTGCCAAGTGCAATGGAACCTTGGCTTTGATCAAGGCTTAAAGGAAATATTTAATAGAGATCTAAATTATGATGTTGATAGGTATACCAATCAGCATTCACTTGCTAGGAAAACTGTCCATTTTTAAGCCAAACATTATTGCAAATTGGACAGAGTAGTTTGCTTAGATTCAAGGAGTATTAGTCAGTTGAATTTGAATTTGTTTAGCATAACTTTATTATCTTTGTTCAGTGAAGACATAAAGTTAAATACATTTTAAGCTAACTAAACCACTCAAAAATCTATAAATATTATGGACTTCAATATAGTAGTCTATTCAAGAGACTTAAGATAAAAATGCAGTCACTGAAGGTAATATAATTACAAAAAAGCCAAATTCATTTGCATAAGTAATAACAATAGAAATCAGGGAATTACACACCTGAAGACCTTCTGAAAATGCAGTTTCACAACAAAAAGAAATAAATGGAGAACAACATGACCTTTGTAAAACGGTGACTTCCACAGCTTCACATTTGGGAAAAAAACTAGTCAACCTGTATCTGCATTTGTCTATCTACATATTCCTAACGTTTTCAGGGGGTTAACTTTGAGGCAGCAAAATCTACAGATATTAATTTGTACAGTTAAAGTCAAGCAGATCACATAGCTGTGTGGATTACCCAGTAGCAGGGGACAATAAAATCTTAAATGCTATGTAAAGTATATGGGAGGGAATTAAAACAGCTAAACTACTAAGAAACTACCATGCTACAAGGAATTAGCTATCAATACTCAGGGAAAAAAGAAAACTAAAATCTTTAAGTATCAGTATTGATTCATGCTTCAAAGATGGAAAGGCAGTATTGGCAATTTTTAGTACGAACTGTTGAAAGTACACCAGGAAGTATCATAATATGTTTTAATCAATCAGTATGGACCCATGACTTGACAACAGAATTGTTTTATTATCATAAACACAAATAAAACATGTAATATAAGAAAAAGCAAACTCAAGGAAAATTTCCCAAGACTAGGAGAAACAGCATTTCTCCATTAAAGATTATCTGTAGAGTATATTCCAAATTGGAGAAATTAAGTCATTAACCGTATCAAGAAACTACAAAGGAAATATTTTTATTTTCTATTTTTGAAATACTAAATTCAGGAACCCCTAACTCACCTGTTGAAATTGTTAAGCAAATAGGGCATGGTCAAGAAAATACTGTTAACATACTTATTAGAAGCCTTGTCAAAAAATAAAAAGATCAATGCTAAAATATCTGTATGTAAAAAAAAAAACAAAACACCCCAACCAAAAAACCCCCCAAAACCAGCCTAGAAGTCTAAATAGTGATGAAAAATTCAGTAATGGTGATATGAGAGAGCATGCAAGACTTTCTGGCTTTTGACAAACATTTTTCTTTTATCTCTTATTTTGAATTAGTTTATCATGCAAAACCCTACATACATCTTGAGAGCAAATAACTTTGAATTCATGTCAATAGTGCAGTGAATTAAAAGAAGATAGGAGAATCATGGTTTTAATACTACATGATTATTTCTAGAATAAAGACCCATTGTCTTAAGGCATTCCTAATGCAGGTATTAACAGATAAATACTCAGAGTAGACCAGTATGTTTTAACTGCATGACACCCATTGAAACCAATTAGTCTCTTTGAAGGATGGTGAAGATAACTGTTGCAGAAATAACAGAAATAATTCAGAAAAAACAGTTTAGTAATAATTTTTGCTGCATTTATTTTTCACCAGAAAATTGTTTTGGCTTTGTAAGACTTGCTCTCATCTCAAGCATATATCTTATGACTCCAGAGGTATAGGGGAGTATAGAAGGAAAATACCACTTACTAGACAAGATTCTACCAATCTAATTAATTATGATAAGAACTGGGATACTCAAGCACCACCTTACAAAGATAAGGTATTAAACAGAAAAGGTATATGAATACTTTAGATTTTAAAAAAAGCATATCAGATTTTGCTGGTTTTCCAGTTTATTTTAATACTTTTGTTTTTCCTTAAATTCAAATTAGTTGAAGTATACATATTTTCAAATATGTTAATTTTAAAGAAGCAAGTCCCCAATTGGGAAAAGACAAAGGTATCTCATGTTTTATTCATGTTTTTTCTGTTGTGTGGAATGGATTTTAGGAGAAAAAGAGGAGGAGAAATAATGGCTCTGGAAGATATATATATAACATAAGAAATGTAGCTCTCAGCAGTAGAATAATAATAGAAACATTCAGATTTTCAAATATTTGCTTCTGGTAGACAAATTTGAAGAACAACTACATTTTGTAAATGAAAAATTATTGATTTCACCTTGACCTATTTTGATTCACTTTTGCCTAATCACTTTTTTAAATTTCTGAAGGAATGTTTTGTAAAATGCTCTACAAATAACACAATATAATAGAATTTGAAGACATGGTTGGATTTTTCTTTTGTTTTACGACTATAACACATAACAGCATCATTGCATTTGGGATACTTGAGCCTATCTGTGTTTGAGTCATTAATACCTTTTAGTTTGTCACCTTTCTGAACTAAAAGGAAAAACCTCAAATCCTGGTTGAGCAGCACACATCAATTTTTCTGGAACCAGTGCTCTTATAAGACATTAATTAGCTTGTCACTTGTCCAACCAACTTAATTTTTTATCCACATTTCACTGCTCAGATTCCACAAACTCTATTAGTAGCAGAGTATCTAGAAACAAAAAAGTAAACAAATGCTTATAAAAAGCGGTTGAGAAGAAAGATTATCTCCAGAAGAAGTAGTCAGGTCATTCCCAGCAATGAAGAAGGAGAAAGACACCTTGCACTGTTTTTTCAATGAACTACTGTGTGTAAAAGAAGAAGGCTGCAATACTATCTGTGTATAACAATTTCCTGCCTTTTTTTACACAGTAACATCTATGGCAGTGTAAAATCCAGTCTTCCTACTAAATATACTCCAAACTAGGGTGTCATAAAAATCACAGGGATAAAAAAACCCTACATCCCTAAAACAGAAACAATAGTTGTTACCTTAAACAGAAATGGTTTTAAATTTTATGAACTTTTCTAAGTTAGAATACCTATTAGTATCTATCACGATTATACATGCTCAAAGTTTTATTTTCATAAACACTCTGATAAGGATCTGCTCTGGAAGGAAAATAAAAGTTTTCTATGTTGAAGTAGAAAAAGCAATTGGACAGTGCTCTTTCTTTTCTCTAGCTTGGAGAAATTCAAATATCTGAACAGAATCTAAAAAGATGTAAGAAGATGTATTGCTAGACTGTTCCAGAAAAAACTATGCCTTTTCCTTGTAGTCAATGTAAAGCTGGATCTTCAATCTTTCATGCATGGAAAGATTTCCCTCTAGGGTCTTTGGAAGAATATTGTTGCAGGAATAATTGATGGGAAGAGGAAAACAAAATATTTGAAGCTAAAACTGTATTTTACAAGCTCATTCAGACAGTAACTAAAATGCTTACTCCTGTCTAACATCTTAATCTGGTTCCTTGTTCTTAAGTTATCCATTAATATGGGAGGAACTACCTTAACATCAACATTGTTCAGTATAGCATCCCACCCAAAGAGGAAAATCACTAAGTGAAAATATCATTTGAGTTTATATGTCTAAATAATAACATAGACTTAGGGAAACTACTTATTAAATTTAATAATTCTCTAAATGAAATTAAAAGCAGCAAGTCTACATGAACATTCCTGAGAATCTGAATTAATTAGTATGTGTCATGAATTGCTGTCAATTACAGAAAAGGATTTCTGAAACAAATCAAATTATTTTACTGGCATTATCAGCTTTCAACACTGATTTTGTATAATGATGAGAAAATTGTACTCATATATATGCAAAAAGTTATAGCACTGAGAAAACTCAGCCTTTTTTGAACTTCTGAGCATATATCATTATTACAGCAGTCAATTAGAATAACATCATTTATTTTTTTGCCTGCAAAAGGCTATTTCTGCATTATCCAAACTTGAACTTAATTCATAAAAAACAATTGCTTTATTTTGATTTTCTTAGGCTTGTTCATAATTCAGGGATTACCTTTAGACGAAGCACAAAATAAAGCTCCAAGGACTGTAAGAACCTCAGCATTTCAGAGCAGCAGGCTTCACAGCTGAGACCTGCAGTTCAAGCTCAAGTAGCCAATAGTATATATGGAGAACTAAAGAAGAAAGCATTTCAGCACTTCTTTATTCTCTTTGCACTAGAACAAAGAATCTGTGGAGAAAGGAAAGGTAAGCAAGAGAAAAGAGAATTATTCCTTGCCAAAGGCAAGCCTTGTTCATTCCTTATATCTACATGATGTAAAAATTATCAGATCATCTTTAAATACTCAGTTTGTGAAACCATAAAGTAAACACAATCTTATCAGTCAGTGACAGGAGAAGAGATCCCTCACCTGTTTCCTGGAGGTTTGCTCACAGTTAGCTCTGCTGCATTTTAAGCAGTGAAGTTACAAGTTATCTTTAATTATAGTTAGATCAATCAAACAAGCTTGAAATATATTTTTGTCTTGAAGGCTGACATTATTTCTCAAGCAACAGTTTTCCTTAAATATATAAAAGGAGGATAAAAAAAGAGTAATACTGATTATGAACTGAACCTCCTGAGTTTAATTTCAATTAGCTTCTTCATAAAAGGTATCCAAGCAGCTTCTGTGATTCTCTGCTAAGAGAATAATTTGTTACATTCTTTCACATCCTGGCATTGAACAATGGAAGAATAACTTGAGGTGAAAATGTAGGAGTTGGGGTTTTCTTTGCTTGCTTTTAGTTTCAGTTTGCTGAGTATCTTTTGTGATTCACCATTGTTGGGATCTTGATATGAGGGCTGATAAATACTGCTTCAGAAGTAAATTTTCATTATTCATTTAGGGTATTACCTTCCAAATCTGCAGATAGTAGAAACTTCTTCCCATGAGAAATATAAAGATGAGTTTTGCAGTACAGAAATCCTCAAAATGTAATTCAATAAAATAAAGATCATGTCTTCAGACAATGAGGAGCATTACAGCATGTTTATAAAATACATATTATAGATTAGGAAAAAAAAGTCAAAAGGTGGATTTAAGTGTAAGAGATTAAAATTTTAGGCAGTTTTTTCTCCCTGATCATATGTTTATTTTTACTTCTGCAAAAAGCATCAGACTGAGCCATCCATCTTTACAGACACATGCAGAGACGCAGAATCACATCCTTCTTGGAGTAGAATGTGATTGGCTTGCACTTCTGCCTTTAACTCCAATAAAGAACAACCTCAAACCCCAAGTCCAAAACCCTGCTTTTCTCACTCTACTGGCTGGCTTCAGGTAAAAGTTTAAGGTGTTAAAACCATGAATGTACTTGTTTAGACAATCATGATACCATAAAGTTTATTTTACCTTTGTAACTAGGCATTTTGCCTATGTTTTATGACAGGATTTTTGTTTGTTTGGATGTTTCTTCTCTCCAGCCACATTCTGTGTCTTTCCCATGACAACAAAATCATCTACAACACCTGTGCTAATAGCTCAAAAGATTAAATGTAGGAAAGCCTTTGCATAGCACAGTCTTTTTGAGATATAATCAGCTCTGGAAATTGGGACCTTGAGACCATGAAGTAATACTACAACATTTTTAAAAATGAAGTATATCTAAAAGCATGTCAATATTGCCCATGTAAGTTGGTATAATAAAATACATTATCCCATTATAAACTGATCTTATCCAGAACATCCTTGTACTGAAATATGAATGTCAGATCAGAATTGTATTTAGATTTTATATGAAAATACTGCATTGTCATGGAGGAGAGATCTTGGAGCTGAGCAGCTTAAAGAGTGATTTGGTACAGCTTGGCGAGTTTGATCTTCTGTGGAATTTCTGTGGACTAATGTGCACAGATTGCTTTTAATATGTTCATATGATCCATGTCATAAACACTCTCATGGCTACACAAATTGTCAAGCATATTTCAGTCCTGCACTCAATACAAGTATAGAATAAATGTCATCTAAAATCAGATTTACACAAGGCAATTTAGTTTCTCTTCTAAACTGGTGGGGAAGGGTAGGGTGTTTCAACGGATGATACAGAACATACAACAGGATGTTTGCTCTGAATGAATCTAAGGTGAGGAATTGCATATCTCAGGCCATTAAACTTAAAGAAGTTAGGAGCTCTTTATAGAGAATCTCTGAAATCTAGAAGAGAAGGTGTCATTCTATATACTGATTTATGTCTAGTTCAGATGTGATTTTTGATGGAACTTGCAAATAGTACTACAACACCATTAAATATACTATTGGCATTAGAGGTAACTAATCAGTAAAAGATCTAAAAGTTACACACAATTTTCAAACATCAATTTTTAAAGCAGATTTAAAATTATTTAAGATCAAGGTAAGGAGACCAGCAGACAGATAGTAAAAAGAACAATAATAGGACCCTTCTTCTATATGCCTTTTAAGTCTAACTTTTTTTAGAGTTCTTTCTACTTAGCCACATTCTTTTTATCTGCATTGATTTATTTTGTGTTTCAGTCCCAATTTGTACCTATTTGGTTGTAACTTCAGGTCTCCATTTATGAATAATGTGATTTAATTGTTTTCATCAAATTAGTTTCATCCTCAAATCAAAATATATCAGCTGTGCTGTTGCAGACGTCACAATACCTGCAGCAAACCCAAATGTTCTCAAATGCTAATATGCTTTATGAGTCTGCACTGTTGAGAATATTCAATATTTGTTAAAATTGTCTCATGCCTTCTAATACAGATGTTATATGGCTTCAAACAAGTGACGTTATATCAAACACTTTTGAAAGTATATAAATATTGAGGGAGGAAGAGGTGAGAATGAGAGGAAATCTGAGAAAACCTACTGCACATCATCCAGTGGCAGTTTCACATAGACTTAGAAACTCAAGAGCATGCAATTGTAATCTTGCTGTCTGCATGCTGTCATGAAAGAGGAAGTAATAAAAGATAATAAAATCTAAATATAAAGTAAAAAAATAATGTAAAAAAAAATAGACCCATTGCAATAAGAAAGATGCGGCGGGGAGTGACATAGGGGAAAAAAAGAAGAAACAGAATATTCCTAAGGGAATATAGCATGACAGGTCGCCAATAGGTTGGAGAAAAGTTTATGCAAGAGGATAGTATTAAAAAATTATGTCAGAGATACTATAGTACACAAACTAGAGAAAAATACCTTACTAGAAAGATGATTAAGATCCATCTAACCATGACTACAACACAAACTGAAAGATAGAACCAGAAAACATATTCATCCAGCAGCGAAATCAATGCAGTTTCCCCAGTGCTATTCCAGATACAAAAAAGATAATGCCATTTTCACTTCTGAAAAGGAGAATTTAGAGCAGGTTTACATTTTCTGGTCATGTTAACTAAGATTATGTGAAATCTAAAACTTCCATTTCTTTTCCCTGCACATCTGTGATGCTGCTGCTCTCAGAACTCATCTGTTTCATTCTTTGCAGATGCTTTCCTTTTCATTCCAATTAACTGTAAGCAAAAAGGAAAAAAAATGGTGAGCTAATATTGGGAAGCAAGATACTATATAGAACACAGTGGATACAAAAAATGAACTTTGATAAGATAATAATGGCATTGTTATAAATTGCCTGTAATTTTCAGAAACAAGAGTAAACAGAGCCTTGGGCTTGATCTACAAAATGAACTGGAATAATTCATATTGACTTAGTTTAGAAGGACTGAGGGGACTCTATTATATAATGTAGAGATACTCTCAAGTATTAAGGACCCAAATTTTCTATTGAAGTATGATGAAGATTTGCAGTGAAAATGCTAAAAATAGTCAAAAGGGACCCTAAAAATGTATATATTTGCTATTAAATAACAAGGCTTCAGATTTCTCATTTAAATAGTCTCCAAGTAAGAGCAAATGCCTGGAGATGGTTGGAATTAGCTATGGTTCTAAATGATGTCTGATCATTTGCAGCCTCTGTCTCCTCTATAAGGACAGATACACTCTTCTGAAATATTTCAAAGTTTTCTATTTAGAAATTATTTTTAGGCAGGGACCTAATTTACCTGAATGTTTATAAGGATCATGGCACAGGCAGAACTGCATAAAATACAATTAATGATGCAACCCATTACAGGGCTAAAGAAACTGGATCCTGTGTTGCTTGCAGATAATTATATGCCCTTTAGAAAGAGTTACTTGGATTTCATCATAACAGAAATAAAATGACAGAATGGTCATCACAGCAGATGATCATATACAGAGAGGCAAGAGAAAAACAAAAGAGCAGGCTTTTAACTGGCATAACTATGGAAGTTCATACCAAACAGGAATTAAGCTGACAGCCTTAAGGCACATATTTTAGTCCTGAAAATGAAAACAGTTTAGCAGATAGATTCAAAGGGAAAATAAAAATGGTGACCATGCTGCACCTGATCTTTAGAGATAGAGGGATGGGGAGCAAAAAGAATAACCACCGGAGGAGGTGCAGTTGTGCACATATCAGTTTACATCAATTTCTATCTTATTTCTAGGACAAATGACTGCCTGAAGCTGATGCACATAGAGCTGCTAACTACATTCTTTAATTGGTTGTTTTACATAGAGTCAGATAATATTATTAAGCAACAGAATGTTATAATGAACTGAGGATTGCACTTGAAAAATAAGCTATGCTATTTTCTCAGGCTGGTGAAACACAGATTGCTTTCAGTCATTTTTCTTGGCAGGACTGTTGTTTCTCTCCATAGCCTGTCAAGCTAGCATAGTACCCAGATGGTTATAAGGCTCTAGGGCACCTGTATAATTCACATTAGAGTTTAACAGAAATATAGTGAGTAATATTTATATATTTACATTTCAGATCCTCCTCCATTCAAAGCAAAACACAGCTGTTAAATTTTCACCCTGACCATTACCCTGTGATATCCCACTCAGCCACTGTCTCCACTCATTGCCACTCATTACAGTCCAAATAAGAAAACAGTCTGCTAGGAGTTAGTTTTGCTATGTATTAGTGTAGTGTAATAATTTTTTAAGGTATTCTTTTTTACATCGCTCAGACTTACCAATTAAGTTTTATTTCTCTTATCTTCAAACCTGCTTTCTGCCTGTGTTTCTGTTTGCCATATGTGTCTCTGCACCATCTGGGGTGACATTTCTACAATGACTGAGAGCACAGCACTAAAATGTCTGGATTCCCTTATTGAAAATTGACTTCCCAGGGTTGCTAAATGGTTTTCTTTTTATCATTTTGTGAATAGTAGAGACTTAACATATCAAAATAATATGTTAAGCATAGCATTTACATAAGGAAAAACATGAGGATTTTGGTGCATATATGCTTGCAAAGGAGATTTTGTTTTTATAACTCCTAAAATAAAAAATGACTTTTCAGTAAGTAGATACACAGTTGCTTTTGAAATAATCTTCTCAAAATATGATGCTTCTTTTATTCTTATCCTTGATTAAGTGTGAAAGAGTTTATATTTAAATTTTATAATAATTTTAGGAGCCTAAAGCTTATTACACTCACTGGCACTATTTATATTAGCCACAGAATTTAAAGACAGAATAGTGTGCCTGAATATTTATATAGGAAATTATGAATCTTCAAGGGGAAAAAAATAAAAAAGTTTTTTCTTCAAGACTGTAAAGAAAACACACTGTTAGCTCTAGGGGATATGTCATTGAAGAAATGTAAATGCTGACATGTAAACTCTCTGGTATTCCACAGAAACGTTCTGAAAAGTGAGTTATGAACTGGTCAACACCCCCAAATTAATGCATCAAGACACAGAAATAATTTGTTCACTTCAGATAAATTGCACTTAATGAGAATATTTATTAGTGTTCAATTAGATTTTTTGATAAGGTTAAGAATCTTAAATTCCAGGTTGTTGAGTCACAGAATCATAGAACATCAGGAATTGGAAGGGACCTCAAAAGATCATCTAGTCTAATCCCCTCTGCCAGAGCAGGAACACCAAGACCCGGTCACACAGGAAGGTGTTCATGCAGGTTTTGAATGTCTCCAGAGAAGGAGACTACACAACCTCCCTGGGCAGCCTGTTCCAGTGTTCCATCATTCTAATGGTGAAAAAGTTTTATATTATATTTCTGTGGAACCTCCTAAGTTCCAGCTTGCATCCATTGCCCCATGTCCTATGATGTGTTGAACATCAGTGTCTTTTATTAGGTGTAGGCTTACTGCAGGTGTGGAATACAATGACCAACAGCATAGCACTTTAGTCCCATGTGCTTCAGGGAGATCTTTTCAAAACATTCCTTGGTCTCTGATCTCTTCTCATTGCTAATGAATGAAAATGTAGAAGACAATTGCAATACATTTATAGTTTTCAGATATATCTTCAAATGCTCTGTTTTAAGAACCAGTGACAGATAATTTAAAATCAATAATAATTATAAAACTGGAAGAAGTTTTAATCTTTAGGGGACAGTCAAAGTGTAAAAATCACTTGTGCGGAGGGCTTAAGACCTGACATCAAATGGAAAAATAGCTTTCATTAGGCAGTTGATTTAGTATCAGATAGATAATTTCTAAAAATATTAGACATTATTCATTTTCTACTCAACAATTAAAAATAAATCTATAACAACAGAATCCTTACAGGATGGACTTAGTGTACAAGAGAATGTTGGTTTTTCCTTCAGAGAAGAAAAATTATTCTTTCAAAGGTTGTGCATATAGAATAATATAGTTAAAATATTTCTTACAGATACACATATATTTTATAGTATGTGTATGCATATATGCATGCATAAAATTAGGTAATTGAAATCAGTCCAAACTTAATGATGGGCTTTATTTCAGTTGTAGCTCTAGAGGATATGTGTTTGCATATTTTTTTACTTGTTTCTTAAATATTTGTTTCTTAAATATTTAAATTTTATTCTTCTGCTGAGTTCATGAAATTGCTAAACAAGAAATACCTGCTTCTTGTAAATAAGAAAAACAGAAGGAGAAAATCAAGCTGATTATGTAAGTGTTTTGAGTTGAAAGCATCTTGAAAATTCAACCATTTTGACACAAAGCGCATTTACTTTAGAACAAAATGGATGTAAAATGGAGAGTAACTTCAAGTGTTTATTCTCTGGGCTTGTGACAAACGTAGAAATTGGAATATCAAGATGATAAGAGTCAATGAAAACGGAGTAAAGCTATGCATATATTGATGATGCAGCTCCACATGAAGGTCTTTGGGAGTAACACTAATTTCAGGGGACCAAAGTCTGTGTTCTACTGTTTGCTTGCCCTGCACCTAGGTCGAAGCAATCCCAAGCACAGATACAGGCTGGATGGAGAGTGGCTTGAATGCAGCTCTGAAGAGAAAGGCTTGGAGGTGTCAGTTGATGATAAACTCAACATGAGCCACCAGTGCATACTTGCAGCCAAGAAGGTCAACCAAATCCTGGGTTGCATCAAGAGGTGCGTGACCAGCAGATCAAGAGAGGTGATTTTGCCCCTCTACTCGGTTCTGATGAGACCCCACCTGGAGTATTGTGTCCAGTTCTGGAGTCCTCAACATAAGAAGGACACTGAGCTATTGGAGCTGGTCCAGAGGAGGGCCATGAAGATGGTCAAAGGGCTGGAGCACCTGCCTTATGAAGACAGGCTGAAGGAGTTGGGGCTGTTCAGCCTGGAGAAAGCTCAGGGGGGACCTCATAGTAACCTGAGGGGGTCCTACCGAAAGATAGGGGAAGGACCAGAAATAATGG
>VZTY01007850.1:785622-917487 GCA_013400935.1 Turnix velox | reverse complement strand
CCTGAATCTCCCCTCTTTCAATTTACATCCATTAGTCCTAGTCCTGCCATCATGTACCCTATTAAAAAGTCCTACCCTTTCTGTAGCCCCCTTCAGGTATTGAGAAGCTACTCTGAGGTCCCCCTGAGCCTTCTCTTCTCCAGGCTGAACACCCCCAACTCCTTCAGCCTGTCCTCATAAAGCAGTTGCTCCAGCCCTTTTATCATCTTTTTGGCTCTCTGGCCCTGCTCCAACAGCTCAATGTCCAGAACTGGACACAGTAACTCCAGAAGGGGCCTCACCAGAGCCAAGTAGAGGGAGATATTTTTCTAGAAGATAAATATTTTAATCAAATTCACATTAATAAGATTGACTGTAACAAGGAATAAGAAATAATACAGCAGTTCAGGAAAGATTATATTATGATTCCATATTGAGATAGATTGTCTGATGACTCTTTCTGAGCTGAAAACCCCTATCGCTCTTCACTGATCAAGACTACATTGCAAGTGAAACACCAATAAATTAAAATAATTTATAGTACCTTAAACCGTACTTTCTGGAGAAAGATGAAAAAAGGACAGAAAAGTAAATGACCCAAGTCTTTGTCCAGCGCTAACTGGGCTGGTAATTTATAGTAGCTAAGAAGCTAGGCTCACATGCAATGTGATTTATTGAATGTCACAGCTACATGTAGCCCTTGACAGTATTCATTAGCTAATATGACCTACTCCAAGATGTGATTCATCTGGAGTCACTCACTGGCAATCTGTAGATATGATTTTAACTCTACTGGCAAAAACACAAAATAGGTGACAGGCTCCCACAGCAAGAGCTATCTGCACGGATAAAGCAAGGATATGTCACCGGCTACAAGAAAGCAAGAACATGCCAGCACAACTGGTGGCAGTTGGGGGGTGAGGAGATTGGTAAGAAATCTGAATGAGAGAGAAGCATGAAAACATAATGGAAGAGAAAGAAAAGGAAAAGGCTGATGGCAAGGCAGTCTCCAGAGACTGATGGCACCAGTGGCAGGGCAGTACACAAGCTTCTAAGAAGAATTACCAGGCTTATAAAAAGGAGCCTCGTTTTTCATTCTGCTTTTTTGTAAAGCTTTAATGCTCTGTAAAAGAGAATAGTTATGCATAATGTATTTAAACAAGATAAAACTACTGCAAGGCATAAAGAAGCTACTAGACAAGACAGTTCCTGTAAGCAGTATCCTCAGCCAGATACAATCATTAACCAAAGACAAAACAGTATTAACAAAGAATTACTTTAACCTGAGAACTGTTAATAATTCAGAAGTCTAATAAAGCAGTGAGCCATTTCTAGGAATATTCATGGAGGTCTGTAGAAGTAAATCAAGAAGGATTTCTTCTGCAGTTACAATGTTTGGCTGACTGCCCAGGTAGCAAAATAGTTCCTACAAGTGACAAAGAACTAGAAGAGAAATCCCTACTTACAGAAAACATGGTAAAGACTAAGCTGTTAAGCTTTTATGTAATTTCTTCAGGAAAGCTACGGCTAAACATTTGGTTTGAAGACAAGGAACTAGTAATGGGGATTTTAAGGGCTTTCTTAGGTCTTTTGGTGGTCTCATATTTCTTTATTGCTGGATACTGCACTTGTGAGGGTGACAGAACAAACCAAGGTGCTGTAGAACTTGAATTGTAAGATTTCTATTGAGTTTACATTTTATGGTGATTTAAGGGTGGGAGGAAGAATATGGGGAGGGGATAAAAGAAGCAGCAAGTCTCTGCTTTCTGTTAACAACATCTGTCTACAGGTCACTGTGACCAGAACACTAGGAATTGAACTGAGTCCACTGAGGTTATGTCAGAAAGCAGACATTTAATTTTCATCACATTTTTCTAGTTGCTTAAAAAGTCCTGCATGTTCTCTATTTTATAGTCACTGCCACCACTGCTTTCATAAGCCATCTACTTGTATTCTTCTGCTTATCATTCACGTGTCCTGTTTTTTTTTACAGACTTTTCCACGTGTCACTGGTAGATGACTGGAATACAATAACAATTAAAGACAAGACAGGAGTTGAGTAATAATGGACTTGTGTGGCTGACAGCATAGCCATGAACTGTCTCTAGGATTGTCTTTCATGGGCTGTGACAGAACATCAGATTGTTTTCAAAAGTAAATCTTCAGGTTTGAAAATGACCATTTGAATTTCTGTTGATTTTACTGTTGTCCCTACTGTTAGCATTTCTTCACAGAACAAACACAGATTGACTGGTAATTGACAAAGAAGAGTCAGTCTATTATAAAATCTTCAGACCAGCTTGTAATTTTTAAGTTATTATCTACATAAATGGGCTTTACACAAAGCTGCTTAGTTCTGAAATTAGGGTCTTCAGTTTAAATCTAGATTTCAATAATTTCTATGAGAATATTGTTTTATGTCCTATTTGAGAAGTTAGTAAGGGCAAAAGCTTTAATTCATTCTATTTGCATCTGTCTTTTGGGTGTTGTGTCAGTGTGCAATGTTCATCAAGTATTTTATTTAATATTTTCTTCATTAATTAAAAGCAGACAGATCCAGGAACTAGTGAGATTTGATTCTTCTTTCCTCTAATGGCTTTTTCAAACATTGTCAGTGTGTGACTTGTTCATTAATATTACTGTCACATCCCTTGGAGAGTTTTGGGTTTTTAATCGCTGTTGAACTTTGTCTGTTCAAGTTAGCACACTGCTGATTTTCATACTTTCTTTCAGCTCACACTTTGTTCTTGTTTAATTGCCAAAAGTAACAGTCATCCAAATTCTAAACACAACTAACTGAAGTTTAGATTTTCAGCTCTGCAATAGATTATTCTATGATTAGAATTTACCAAATAGCTTTTTTTAAATAGCAAAGCATCACATTTCTTTGGTTTTTTTTAATTAGCCACGTTTATCATTGCTAAAACTGTTTCTGCAGCAGAAATTTCCTTATATACAAAAGAACATTCAATTTGCAGTATTTTTGAATAAGAAATTGTATTATTTTACAAGTGGGAAAGAATGCACTATAAGAGAATTATAGTACATCTTTGGTTTCCCTTTAATTGTTGCACTTAATTTTAATAGAGTAGGAGTGATTGCACAGGCAGAATATTTGATATAAAATTCCCACGTTTATAAGTTTTATTATGTGGTTGACTGATGCCATCACCTTAATCCAACACAAAGTAATTTCATTGTGTAACTTGTGTTCTTACAGTTGAAAAATATAGAGGTGTTCACCATGAAGTTTCTAAATAATTTAAAAATTGCAGTATAATTCTGTTTGTTTTCTTTAAGTTTGCCTTGATTTTTGTTACCTTGCTATCCACCAGTATCCAGTACTGCATGTTGTGAAAGGAAGGCGATTTGAACTTTACCTTGACCAGAGAATTCATGTGAAAATACTGACTTGTCAACTGTTGAGAAGATTAGGAGCTCTCACAGAATGTCAGGGATTGGAAAGGACTTCAAGAGATCATCTAGTCCAATCCCCCTGTTGGAGCAGGAACACCCAGGTGAGGTCACACAGGAAGGCATCCAGGTGGGGTTTGAGTGACTCCAGAGAAGGAGAATTCCACACTCTCTTTGGGCAGCCTGTGCCACTATTCTGTCCCCCTCAATATTATCTTTATTAAATATTTGTATTTTAGCTAAGGAGTGGAACTTTTCACCGAGATGGGCAGAATTAAAGGAACTGATTGTGCTGATCACATTCCACCTTGGGAAATGGATGCGAGTTCTGCACGCAGAACTAAACTTCTAACTGCTTACATTCCTTCTTTTTTTAAGTAAAGACACCTAGTAATTTTACCTAAACATTATTCAGATCAAGATCTTTAGTACTGACACAGGGCAAGTGTTCCAAGAATCTCAGGGATCTGCATGTCTGGATGACAATGAATTCAAATGAGTATTTCTTCCATGACTCCTCTGGGCTTCTTTCAAAATTCAAGCCAGATAGCACAAGATAAGTGCTTAAAAGCCACCGAATCATATGTTTTGGATTTTGTATACAAGAGTTGAGTTCAGTTCAGTGTGCCTTGCAGCAACGTAAGAATTTGCACGTGGGTTAAAATACTGGCACCCTGATGTAATAACATTGTGCAACAAATAATTTAGCCAGTGATGCAGGAGGATGATAAATCAAACTTCATGTTATCAGTGGTTGGATATAACACAGCTCCTTCTGCAGTGTATTCAAGGGAAATGATAAGGTAAAATGTAAATATGATTGTGGCAAATTTACAAGG
The DNA here is from genome assembly GCA_013400935.1 of Turnix velox. Lineage (NCBI taxonomy): Eukaryota > Metazoa > Chordata > Aves > Charadriiformes > Turnicidae > Turnix > Turnix velox. The sequence continues at coordinate 913,255 of VZTY01007850.1, read as the reverse complement.
CTTTTGCAGAGATAAGCACCAACCAGCTACTCGCTGCATTTTATTCTTTGATAAGGGCCTGCTTATATCTTATCACATTGAAAAGGCACACGAAGATACTTGTAAAACAATACCACTCATTTCAGTCTGTGATGTTCCAACCATGAAGCAAGAAACCAATTGTTAACAAAATTGGATGGGCGACAGGGAATGAAAGGGAAGAAGACTGAAGACCTAAGCTCCTGATGGCAGACAGGAGCACTGCCCATGAGGCAGCACTGCAGAAGGGGTAACCAGATCACAACTGCTCCCTCCTCAACAGCTTGGTTCTCTGCCTCCCTTGTGATTGCTCCAGAGACATAAAATTCGCTCAGCTGAGGCTGTTGTTTCTGCTGACCATGTACAAAGCAGTTTCTATCTATTTTTACAAGAAGGCACTTGTAACGTTATCATGTTCATAAAATATGACAGCTAAATCAATACTTATTTTTGGTTGCTGATGCTTATAAACTTAAAATTTATGTTTCTTTTCACCTTTTAAGACCTGCAGGGGCTTTGTATTTATTTTACTACCCTGGTTTTCTAGTTAATTTCTGATGGATTTTGGAGTTTTTGTATCCTTCTAATCCATAGTATCACTATGGCTACCTCCTCCCAGCAAATCTGTTTTCCAAAGCTGTCCAGGCTGGACAAGGCACTGGGCAGCCTAATCTAGTAGGAGGTGTCCCTGCCTATGGCAGGGGGGTTGGAACTCGATGACCTTTAAGGTCCCTTCCAACCCAAACTATTCTATGATTCTATTGCTGCTTTTCAAGGAAAAGGTGGTTTGTGAGTTTTGTTTAGTAAATTAGCAATGTACACGTGACAGCCTTTTGGGCAAAAGTCATCAGAGATATTATTTCACTTGAACAAACAGATAGTAGAACATATTTGTCCCTTTGTGGTTCTCTCCTGAGCCTTTTGAGCCATAGAATGCTATCAACAAATGGTAAAAGGAGTGTTTGGAAAGGGCCCACTATGAGCTTTTCTTCAAAGAGCTCCTGCAAAACACCTTTGAGTCTCATTGACTCAAGGGAAAATGATGGCATTAGGAAAGCACTAGTTACTTTGTTGAAGGGTCATGTCTAAAAGCACTGAGTAAACTCAGCATAGTGCCTCTGCGAGCTGGCACACTGGCAGCTATTGTAGTAGAAGATCGAGAGTGCACTTGGAGAGAAATAATCTTTGATTGTTATCTGCTTTTATACTCACAGATAATGAAGGGCAGAAGTCAGAACACTAAGAGCAAATGAAGTCCAGACACAAGCTGTTCTCTCCTGCAGTGATGCTGAGGGTAGTACCGATTTTGAATACACTGGGAGAGTGACTTGTGGAAATGTGCTTCCCCAGAATTTTTCTTCTGGTGGACCAGAAAACCTGCTGAGGAGCTTGTTGTGTTCTGGGATCATATTTGGCAGATTAATGGGTTGCTTCTGGAGGTGCAGGCCATTTTCAGCACCTGAAACATTGTTACTTCTGTGTCACTCTAGATCAGTTGTATTTTCTAGTGAGTGAGAATTTGGAAACTACTGGCATAGTAATGGATCTGGTCTCCTGCTGTGTACACAGCAGACTCACAGCAGTGCAAGAAATGTCTATACTGGCTGTGAGGAAAAAGACTTTTGTAGTTCTGAATCTTCTACCACACAGGTGTGATCCCCAAGGTGAACTGTGAAGAAAGAAGGCAATAGAGAAAGAAAGAATCTGATCTTGACATTGTTACTCACAGTTAACAACTTCTAGTTCTACATCTTAGTCTTTGTACTGTTCTGTTTGAGTCCATGACAAACTAAGTTTTGAGGAGTAGCAAGTCCTTGCTAATTTGTTAAAGGCTTTATCCTAACCTTGAGCAATTTTAAGTTCTCCCTTGTTCTGCTCAATTACAAATCCCTGCTGATCCTTGCTTTGCATCCCAAAGTTTCATGTATACGGGAGGTGGGATCTGTTTCTTGACAGGAATCACTCCTCTCATGCTTTGTAAGTAGAATGACACTATGGAAAACATCACCTTAGTCAGAGCAAAGTAATTGCGTGCCTTGGTGTCCTTGTCAAATCACCAATTGCAAGGTTTTAATGTTTGAAATGGAGAGTTGCTTAATAGAAGGTGACCTCCCTGTTAGCAATACCTGAATGCTGATGAGCTTATTCATTTCCCCTCCAAGGCACCTGTAACCAAGGGAATAGAGGGTTGGGTAGATTTTACTGGTAGTAACAAGGGGGGGGCAGATTATTTGTTACTTTAACAACTATATTTTGTTGTTATATCATTGAGGATGCTATCCAAAATACCCTCCAAAATCTACAGCAACTACTAATCCAGAATAGCAAACAAAACAGAATTTGTAAATGTTTACATACCTTGCCAGGTACCCACATTAAAGAATTCAGAGGGATTACATGACATCTTATTTACACAGCCTTTCCTGTTTGCAGACCTTATCTTGAAAAAAATATCCTGTCTCAATGCTTATATGCATAAAAATTGTTTCTTAGGGGCTACAGCAGCCTATGTGCCTGCTCTTGCTAAGCACTTAGGACAGTGCGATTACTTTAATCATTACCTGAATTGCTGGTACATTTCCTGAAATGGGTGCAGGGAGGCTCAGGAAGAACTCCAGTTCCTCATCTTTTCTCTGGCCAGCACATCAGAGCTGGAACTGGCAGTATCACCATGTTTATAGGTCAAACAGGAAATGGCAGAAAGGGTGACTGAGGTGTTCCTTTGATTCATTGCTTTAACTGTTGCCCAGTACTTTGAAGTCAGGCTAAATAGCATCTTAGAAACATCTCAGATACTACACATGCTTGGAGAACTCATTGTGAGAGACCACCAAGCTAGCACTTGAGGGAGAGAGAGAGTGTGCTGCAGGTGAGCAGATCTGTGCGACTCCCTTTAGGCATGGAGAAGTGACTGCACATGAAATGAAGGATTACACTGTGTATTTTTGGATTAGGAATGTATTAGCTAATGCCTACAGTGCATTTTTTAGTGCATAGCTCTGCAAATTAGATTGCAAGGACAGACTATGGTATATTATTTATCAAAGAATGTTAACAAACTGAAAGTCTATGTAGATGTCTCTGATAACACATTTTTGGCTTAACCTTGAGTACTAATGTTCACAGACAAATTAAAAGTATGTTTGTTTTCATTATGACAGGAGAGCTATGGAATCTTTGAAAAATAAAAATGCTTTTTGGAGGTTTATCAACAGTATGTCTCAGTAGTTCAGTCAGCTTCATGTCTGCTACAGGTATTTTGCTTCCTTGTCACATGTCAGAGAAGGCTACAGATATTGCAGGTGTTAATATTTTTTCCTCTTGTTTTCTTCATAGCAACTTAAAACCAAATTTCATCAGTCCATAAAACAAGAAGGAAAATGGTGCCTTTTAACAAAAATCAGTCTAGTGATAAATAAATTCACCAATCAGAAGCTTCCTGTAGTGGTTAATCAAATATTTCCTACAATGGATGGAAAATAAATTATAATCTATTTGTGATTAGTTATATTGATTCATAGAAAACAGCATCACCACTGTTTGAGAGTTTGTATTAACTGATCACAGTGTCCAACTATTTGCTAGTGAAAACCTGCTTTCTAAGAATTACTGAGAGATGCTGAGAGATACTTAGACTTGCTAATGAATCTATCCTAGTATTTGCAGTTATTTTTTGAGCTAAATGCAGCTTCTCTTGATGTGGGGAGACATGTACAGGGAAAGGTTACACACACAAAGAGCCAAGATATCCTTTCTAGGCAGACTTTAGCACCTGGGTTACATTATACTGCCTGACCATACTCACGTAGCCTTTAAAACACAGTTTATCTTCCTTCTCAGATGAAGCAAAGAACATGAAAACCTGGAAATCTTGATGTTAAATTTGGTTCCCAACATGGAAGCTGCTCCTTGGCGTGTTGTGTTTCTTTGTCCGACAGAGGAGGATTAAATCCACTTTGCAGTGCAGGAAAGCAGCAGAGAAAGCCAAGTAGATCACATACTTTGTAAAGTGATTAAAAAATTATTGCATTAATTTTTTTATAATCTATTCCTTAAACACTGACTTATAAGAATGCTACCTAATAGCTTCTTGGGTTTCAGCTCAAGAAATTTGAAGTCTGGAGTACAGTTTCCAAATCAAGTTACTAAAAACTTCCTTTAAACAGAAAATGTACATGTAGAAATTTTCTTTGGAAACATTCCCAGGTACAAAAACATTACTTTACCAGATCTACTATGATTACAGCTATCTATTTCTTACAGTGTTGCATTAATAGGGTTCTTGTCACTAAAAATATTGCTGTGCTGAATTTTTACCATGTCTTCATGTGGGTCTGTCATAGAAAATAGTTGAAGATACTTAGCTGTTATGTTGGTGGCCTTTTCTGTATCACTAATGCTTGTGCAGCTGGTCCTGTAGATCCTTAAACCTTCAAGGTGTGCCTTGACATACTGCTAAGTTACCAACTTGTCAGATTTGATACTCGGTGGTGGTGGTAGATGGAGGAGGCTGACAACTGCAAGAGCTTCTGGGACTTCTACCAGCATAACTATGTGTTGCACAAGGTATTTTCAGCACAGGCAAGGTCTAGGGTTAATCTTTCCTATTACAATCCTGACTCATCACACCCAACAGACCAGTGGTTTAGTTCAGGAGCTGAATGACAGGCAGTCCCAATGCCCATACATCCGGGGTGGAGTGGACATCTAAGCTGTGGGACCAGTTTGTTTAAGTCATACTGGTAGGACTGTGATTTCTGTGTCTGCAGTCATTCATCTGACATCATCTCAATTTGGTTTTTAGCATCAGAACTCAAGGTACTGTTTGAAAAGTATTTTTTCTTTGTATTTTGTTCTTGAAGTGTTCTGAAAATAAGATGATTGCTAAATACTCACATTAGGCAAACCAGGAAATCCATATCAAGTACCACTTTATGCATCTGCATTTGAGAGAGGCAAGCATCATGGTAATTAAATGCATGCGTGGTAGCAAAACAATTCCTTGATTTCTTCCAAGAAAAGCCTCCAAACTAAGAGAAGTGTCACTTGGGGATGCACTGCTCAATACATTTCCAGCAAATGATCTACACTGGGGGAGCTGCTGATACCTGTGAATTACACTGCTTATACACAAAATGAATTACAAAATATGCAGTCATCAAATGCACTGAGAAATATTGCCGAGCTGGTTACATGTTGTGTGAATTCAGCTGCATCAGAAAAGCTGTGGGCAACAGATAGAGAGGTGATTCTGCCCCTCTACTCTGCTCAAGTGAGTCCCTACCTGGGGTTCTGAATCCATCTCTGGAGCCCTCAGCATAAGAAGAACATGGAACTGCAGGAGAGCATCCAGAGAAGGCCATGAGGATGATCAGGGGGCTGAAGCACCTCTCTGATGAGGATCAGGTGAGAGAGCAGGGTCTGGAGGAGAGAAGGCTGTGGAGGAACCTCACAGCAGCTCCCCAGTGCCTGAAGGGGCTACAGGAAAGCTAGAGAGTGGGTTTGCCAGGATGTGGAGTTACAGGACAAATTGGTTTGAAACTAGAGCAGGGCAGGTTTAAATTGGATATTGGGAAGAAGTTCTTCCCCATGAGAATAGTGAGGCACTGGTCCAAGTTGCTCAGGAAAGCAATGGAGACCTCATCCCTAGAGACATTAAAGGCCAGACTTGCTGAGGCTCTGAGGAACCTGATCTAGGCAATGCATAAGATTCATAGAACTTCAGTTCAACTTAAATCCTAAAAAACCAGCATCTCAGAGATTTCTTAGATAATTTTTTGTAGCTTCTTCAATATTCCTGCTGGTGTTAAATAGGAGAGTGTGTGGACGGGGCTGATTTGGAACAGCTGGGGAGGGGAGGAGTCTGCAGTGGAGCCCAGGGGTGTGGGATTGGGGGAAAAGGGTTGGTATGGGGGAAAATAGGGATATGTGGAACCTGCCTAAGAGGCAAACTGTGGGGAAAAATTGAAGGGCTTGAGTGTTCACCATGAGGGTGGTGAGACACTGAAACAGGTTGCCCAGAGAGGTGGTGGAAGCCCCATCCCTGGAGACATCCAAGGCCAGGCTTGCTGAGGTTCTGAGCAACCTGATCTAGTGCAGGATGTCCCTGCCCATGGCAGGGGAGCTGGACCTAGATGATCTCTTCCAACCCAAACCATTCTATGATTCTATGCACACTGCAGGGGGTTTGACTAGATGGTCTTTGAAGGTCCCTTCCAAATCTACAAGTCTGTGAATTTGTAGTAACAGGGCTCTTTATTCAATTCAAGCATTTTCACTGTGTGTAGAAAGGAAGGGAACACCCACATAAAAATAGAGTCATAGAATCATAGAATAGTTTGGGTTGGAAGGGACCTTAAAGATCATCGAGTTCCAACCCCCTGCCATAGGCAGGGACACCTCCCCACTAGATCAGGCTGCTCAGTGCCTTGTCTAGCCTGGTCTTGAAATAAACTTTACCGTAATAATTTAGAGAAAGTGGAAGTGCTTCAATGGGGAACACTTAAGGCACTTTTGAACCACACAGCCCACTGAACAACAGGATTGTGACAGATGATTTAGCCAGTGTTCTTGGTAAGCTTATGGTGAGTGCACACACAGAGTATTTCCAGCCCCAGGTTTGCTTCTTTAGAAAGCAGAGAAACAGGATATTTTCTATCCCATTCTCTTAAGGAGTTAGCAAAGTAAACTGAGGGTGTTTACTTTGCTAACTGTTTGCAAACATCTGAAAAGGATTAACAGCTGGATGGGGAAAAAAATGAGGAGCATCTAGGAAAGTGTGGAGAGTATGACTGTTTTCTTGACCATTTCTCTGAGTCCAGGCAACATAAAAGTTGCAGAAATACCACAATTAGCAGAATCCCAGCAGCACAGAAGGACTAGCCCACCCACATGCCAGCATCTGATGAGGCTGGCTCTGCTGTCTGAACTTTTCACACTCAGTCATTGATTTTCCTTCCATATGCTACACCTCGGTATAAAAAAAAGCCATGATTTAGGGCCTTTTTGTCTCAGAGCTCTTGCTGCCAACATTTTAATTTTTATAAGATCAGCCGATACAGTCCTGAAGCACAGAAAAAAAAAGTACAGATTCCCCTAGAGATGCATTGCTTTTCTGTAAATTAAGGCTTTTTTCCCCAAGATTTTTTTTCCCAGCATCCTAAAGATATTGATATTTGCGAGTCCATTTCACTGTTTATCTGTTATTTGTATTCAAAGGAGCACCCAATGCTTGCTAAAGAATAAAACTCCACATTGTCACAGGTTTTCCATGCAAGGCTGTCTCTTTTCAATGTTGGTGTATGTGTCATTACCTGCTGGTTATATGCCTGAAGATTACATAGTTACAGTCTTTTAATTAATTTATAATCTTCTTGAGAGCAGCTTTATTTACACCATTTTGGTTTTTGGTGATCTTACAGTTGCAGTTTTATTGTTAACAGTGAGTTTATTTTGTACAGGAATGCCGCAATAAATCTATTCTCTCTTCTACAATGAAAGATAGAAATGAAAATTTCAGAGCTTTTTGTAAAACTAGTTCTTCCTGCAACTTTTAATAATACGAGGAAGGGGCAATATGCAGCTTTTCTATCTGCTGAAGCCAAGGTGGATCTTGGCTAGTATTAGAACAGGTTGTGGATACCCCCTCCCTGGAGGTATTTAAGACCAGACTGGATGAAGCATTGAGCAACCTGGTCTAGTGGGAGGTGTCCCTGCCCTTGGCAGAGGAGTTGGAACTAGATGACTTTTAAGGTTCTTTCCATCCCAACCATTCTATGATTCTATAATCTTTGAAGAATTAGTAAAAAAATTGATCAGAACTTCTCTGCCCTCTTGGGACCCTCTAGAGCCCCAATAGATATTAAAAAAGAGGTCAATTGTTATGAAAGTAAGGCCTTGCCTGCCACATAGTCACTGTGGTGAGAGCCTTGGAGTGGGTAAATAGCTGAGCCCCTAGCTAGCTCTCAGATCTCATAAATGGTAAATCAAGATTCTAACCTGGACCATTCAATGGGCAAAACAGAGAGTATGTATTCTCACTATGAGCCTACAGGAACCCCACCTTATGTCATGGTTTGAAGAACCCGCAACAATTTGCCATCATTTAGACAGTATCACCCAATGAACCCTTTTCACACAGAAAGATTAATTGGAAAAAAACAAGGAACCCTAAAGGTTGAAATACAAGCAGATTTAATAAAGTAGAAAGAGGGGGGCATAGAAGGAAACTCTTCCCTCTTTCATTGCCACTGACTGCTGTGGTCACAGTATGAAACAGTCCAGCTTGGCTCAAGTGCTCAAGTCTTGTTGCTCCTCCATCCCTGCACCGGTCTGACCCAAAACCTTGACATTCACAGCCCGTGTCTGGCCACAAAACAAACGTTCTTCGCAAACTCCCACTGAAGTCTGCTAAAAACGCATTTTCCCCGATCTTTATCTATAGGACGAGAGTAAACGTTGGTTAACCGGCTCTAGAACCCATTAACAAACAGGATTAAAGCACGACCCCGAGACAGCTTCTGTGAATACTGAACGTCCATTTATTTGCTCATTCTCCGCCGCCAGCGGCCTGGGAAGGAAATAACGGCCGGGATGCCGATAAGTACGGCTTTTCCCAGGGAACTTCTACGACAAGTGCCCGGTAGATGGGACAGACAGCAACCCCCTCGGCACCCCGTACCCATTCCGCATCGCTCCTTCTCCTCCACGGCCGCCCGCCCCGCCGGGCTCCTGCGCGGGGCCGCGGCGCCGCCCAGCGGACAAGGCGGGGAACGGCGCCGCCCAGCGGACAAAGCGGGGAACGGCGCCGCCCGGCGGACAGGGAGAGGAACAGCGCCGCCCGGCGGACAAGGAGGGGAACGACACCGTCCCGTTCTCGGCCCGGGGAGGGTTAAACCCAGCAGTGGGACCGCCCCTGTGGCTGTCTCCTTGCAGGAGAGATGGCGGAGTTTGCGTGGTTGTTCGTCTTCCTGCTGGGGCTTTCTCGCGGCGCCTTCGCCTCCCAGCCGGCGGTGACCCCGCGGCTCCGCAATGGTGGGGCTCGGAGGTGTTGGGGGGGTGATGGTTCCGCCGGCGGGGAGTGGTTGCTGGGCTGGGCTTAACGGGGGGAGATTATGGGGCCGACCCCTCCCGTCCCGCAGTGGCCACGGTTTTGCAGGACGGGCCCCGTCCCGCGGTGAAGCCGCGCCGGGAGCTGGTGAAGCTGCAGCTGGGGAAGTTACGGACTTCAGGTCTCTTCAGTGATTTGTGCCCCTTCTGTGCCGTAAAGAAACCACACCAAAACATGCATATAGCTGTACTTTTAAAGAATTGTTTTGCTCTTATGTTAGAGCAGGGTTCTATGGTGTAATGTTGTTTGAGTTTTACCTGTGGCTTAACACCCCTCTCAAAGCCAGTGGTCTGTAGGATGGAGTAGTGCTCTATAAAATATAATAGTGATCTATAAAATATTACCCTCTACGCATTTTCCGGAGCCACCTGCAGGCAGCTGAAGAAAATGCCATGGGAGGAGCGATCGTAAGGGAAGTGAAACCACTGTGGTTCTGCCTAGGCCAGATAAGAGTTCTTCGGTATTGAATGAGTTAATCCCAGTATTTCCGTGATGATGATATTAGATGATCTTGCTGATTATATATTTTTTTAATTTAAGTATGCCTCAGAGTTAAAAAAAAGGTTAAGAAAGCTCTGTAAAGTAGTCTCTCCTTGCAGAAGTTTCTAATTCTTTTTCTTCCTAGATGGCATGAATGTCCTGTTTATAGTTGTGGATGATCTGCGTCCTGTCCTGGGCTGTTATGGAGATAAACTTGTGAAATCTCCAAACATTGATCAACTTGCTTCTCGAAGTGTTGTGTTTAGCAATGCATATGCACAGGTGAGATAGCACAGAAAATGTTTCCTTTATGCAAAATAATCACTGGTTTTAACACAATGGGTGCTGAGCAGGCCATTAAAAACAGCAAGTATTTATTAACCAGTGTCCTGTATGAACTTGCCTCTACTGAGGTGAGAAACATGGAACCAGGGCATTTGAATGATGCTGCTTTGGTAGCCCTGGGAGGAGTATAGTGTTACTTAAATATTTTCCCCATTAGCAGCAAAATGCTGCCTAAAAGTGGTTTGCTAAATGATCATTCTCTTTTTTTTTTTTCCTATTGTCTAAAAGTTTTTTTACTTTTTAACTTTTGAGAAAAACAACTTCATAAGCTTTTATGAAGGAGCAGCTTTGTGTTATGCATCCCTCTTAAATACAAAAAACCTCACTAAATGCCGTTTCCATTAGTATTTTATATGGGATGCCTACATTCACAAGTTTTTGTTGAGGAATGAGCAGTTTGAGTCTAATTCTGTCTAGGGATTAGGATTTTAAAGCTGTAACTCTTGGCTCTTGCTGATCTGAAACAGATCTGGTAAGGCCTTTGGACCATAACTTGGACCTTCCATATGCTAGTCCTTTTCATTATTCTTGAAGCAGTGCAAATCTACCTGACTTCGGGCTTTTATCAGCCCAGTCCATCTGCCATTTCCACTGAATCCTGTGTGAGATGAGAGGTTTCAAAAGCTCTGGCTTTCATGTAACTCGATTTTTAAAGCTTTTTGCATTAATAGCTGCAAAGCTGAAGCTTTTGGGGCTTGGGGGTTGGTTATAGCTGGAAGTTATATCTAGCTAAAGTGTGCATCTTTCTAAAAGCTTGCAATTGGGAATTGGTGTTCTTAATAAAGCAGCTGTTTTGTTCCAACTTGAAGTTCCTGAGTATTTGTGTTTTGCTTGGCTGCACTTAAGAGTTTGGATGTGTTTTTGCTTCTTGTCGCAAACTGAATCTCTTTTTGCCTGTCTCTCTCCTTAGCAAGCTGTGTGTGCTCCCAGTAGAGTGTCCTTTCTGACTGGACGCAGACCTGATACTACTCGTCTGTATGATTTCTACTCCTACTGGAGAGTGCATGCAGGAAACTACTCCACCATGCCCCAGTATTTCAAGGAGAATGGCTACGTGACCCTATCTGTGGGGAAGGTTTTTCACCCTGGTGTGGTTTGAATTGCTTTCTGTTTATTATACTCATCCTCAACATCTATATTTTCATGGACTTTACATATAAGTATTAACTGCATGACTTTTGTATATTCTGTTTGAATCATAACCAGGAGCCAGATTGTATGTTGGTCGTGGGTTGTCTTTAAATCTTAATTTTAAATCTTAAGGTGTTAAAAATTAATGTATTCGATGACTCTTACCTAATGAATATTTTCACACCTTGTCTAGGGATTGTGTGGGTAAATGTCTAACATTCTCAAAATATGTCTGCATGTTAGGTATCTGCTGAAGATGAAATTACGAAGTGTCCTGTTCTCAGGCCTCATCTTTCACAATAGGTTATCTTTAACAGGAGATAAAAAACATTGACTAATACTACCAATTAAGTAGGGAATTAGTTCACTGCTTAAAAAGCTATAACACTACTGACTTAAGAAATTCTTTAATGCTCTTCTTGGTTTAGTTCTTTACCCCATATCTAAACTTGTGTGAATATATTAACTTCCAGTTGGTAAAGCTAATTAAGGATGAACATGAAGACAGTTATTATTCCTGTTTTCTTGGTGGCGTTTTTTGTTGCTGCTCACTGAAAGAAAGGTCCTACAGGACCTTGAATCTTCCTCCCCAGTTAAAGTTGTATTTCAGGGAAAAAGTCTGTCTTTAACTTTTGAATTTTACTTCTTAGTTCATTTGAGGTTTTAAAAAGAAATCCAAGAGAAGTGAAAACAAGTCAAACTTCTTCCTGTTTCTTTGAACTCTTAGAGCATTTCCAATGTCTTTTCAGGCATTTCATCCAATCACAGTGATGACTATCCATACAGTTGGTCTGTTCCACCCTTTCATCCTTCTACTGAAAAATATGAAAATGATAAGGTAAGGGTGATTTGTGGGACCCTAACAAAAATAGGTCTTCAGGATATAATTGAATTCTTTGTGCCAAGTACAGACTGTGCTGTGTGGTTTTTGAGACTGCAATCTCGTGCAGGGAAGCTACTAGCTACTTTGATACTTTCTCAACCCTCCTAAAGAAGGTTTGTGGGTCATGTTAATTCATCTGCCCATCCTGTGGATGCACACAGCTGTGTGTTTGCCTGTGAGCTTTAGAGAGGATTCTGCTTTTCTATAGATGTGGAAGTTGTGTTCAACACTTGAACTGTTTTCTCAGTCATCAGAGTACACATCACATTCATTGTCTGCAGAAACTGAAGTTCCTTCTTGTATCCAATCTGCAGCCTTTGCTTGACAGAAGGATTGAGGAAAAAATAATTTGTAAGCTACAGAGCAAAGTATCTCTGTTTCTACAGAAGTTGTTACTTAACTGAGACTTTTTCTTTTTTTTTTTTTTAAGACTTGTGGGGAAAAAGGTGGAAAACTTTATGCTAACTTGGTGTGTCCAGTGGATGTGACAGAAATGCCCAGTGGTACTCTGCCTGACATTCAGAGCACTGAAGAGGCCATACGCTTGCTGAATGTTATGAAAACCAACAAGAAAAAATTCTTCCTGGCTGTTGGTTACCACAAACCACACATCCCACTGAGGTACCCACAGGTGAGGAAACTGGAGCCTGGAGGGAAAGGAGCTTTGACAAGCTTTCCTTTTGCTTATCTGAGCTGTTTTCCACAAGTGCTTTGTTGCTATTGTTTCTTGAAAGCAAGCTAAAACCCAGCCTTGGTTGGTGTAGCTTTAAGATTTGCCTCTGCATTTCAAAGTGAGTTGAAACCACTCAGCTGAATGCCAGGCTTCTGCTACCATTGCAGTGCCAGCTATTGGGTTGAGATGGTGTTCAGCTTGATGCCATATGATATTGTGAGGCCTTACAAGGTCTTATACTCCATTCCCTGTTTAAGTTGGTGGCAAAACTCCTACTCATTTCAGAGGAAGCACTGTCAGATCTCTTATTTCAGTGTTACTCTGAGAACACAGGAGGCTGGGAGTTTTTAGGCACTCACTAACTCAGCCTTTTTCAGGAATTAGGTGAGGCTCACTAGCATGGTATTGCTACCTTTTACACTCTAAGGGATGTGAGCGTTTAAATTGTTCTGCAGCTAAATAACTTCATTGTGCATCAGTGCTGACATATTGATCAACTGTATGTTTGTATAAAATATAAGAGTAGTAAATGGTCATGCAAGGGGGAATGGTTGCTGGTTGATGACACAAAGTTTACAATAAACATTAGAGGTGAAGGCAATCTTTGTCTGTTTGCATTGTAAAGGAATTTATCAAGTTGTACCCCTTGGAAAACATCACATTAGCCCCAGACCCCTGGGTGCCTAAGCAACTACCTTCTGTGGCATACAACCCCTGGATGGATATCAGACAGAGGGATGATGTGAAAGCATTAAATGTTAGTTTCCCCTACGGGCCACTTCCAGATGACTTCCAGGTAAGCTGTCAGTACTGTAGGCTGCAGTTAAACTGCCTTAACATTTTCAAGTGCAAGGGAGCAGGTGGCTGCTCTGAGATGTCCCCTGGCATTCACCAAATACTGTGGATTCCTATCACAGCTAGTGCTACAGGTAAACCCTCACCTGAACTACAGTCTGGCTAGTGGGGATGGGGAGGGAGAGGTCAGCCATCAGCTGGTGCTCCTGGCTTGTATACACAGTGTATGTAGCAGCTACCAGTGCTGGGCCTGTTTCTACCACTCAGTGGTTTCAAGTCACCACACAGTTCACAGGATTTTGGACTTTCCAGTGCTTATGCCAAAACAGAGTGGACCCTGAGAGAAGCAGAATTGGCTTGCAAGAACTTCTGAGACAAATTTTCTAACTGCCCCTCTCCCCCACTTACCTTTTCTGGGACATGCTACAGACACTTAAAGCTTTCCAAGTAAAATCCTTTGGTTCCTTTGCTTACTGGGTGGGTGTGTGTTTCTCCTATCTGAGTAAAAGTTAACTTTTTTCTCTCCCCTCTTCCAGCGGCTGGTTCGGCAGAGCTATTATGCAGCAGTTTCTTACCTGGATGTGCAGGTGGGCAGGCTCTTGAATGCTTTGGATGATGCAGGACTCTCAAATAGCACAATAGTAGTTTTTACTGCTGATCATGGTAAGCATTTAAATCTTTCTACAGCTCAATGACTTCACTGTGCATCAGTACTGGCACATTAATCAATTGTATGTTTGTATAATATATAGAACTACCATACCTTGTGTGTCTGGCTGGTCTGTCTCTAAATGAACTCTCACAGGCTGCTGTGGCTGCACGGTTCTGCCCCTCTTCAGGCACCTTCTTTAATCAGGTTGAGGGTTTGCTAGTGACTGATGAGACTGTCTGCCCAGACACTTGCAGCATTCCCACCTCCTACCTGCAGAATTACTCCTGCAGGGAACAGTGCTGTGAAAGGGCAGCAACTGCTCTTTCCCCCTTATGATTTGTGGAGAGCCATCTGGTACAGTGGGTGACAGGTTTCCTCATTAACTGGAGTGTTTAATTCTACTCGCAGAGCATCTAACCTGATAGCATTGTGGCTTCCCCCTCCTAACTGAGGTCTTTCACTTTTTACCACCAGGATCCAGAGTGTGCATTTGAATTGTGGGGCAAATACATCAAGCATTTAATGCTTTTTTCAATACTCTAATAATAAGCTCCCATCATCTTCTTAATTGAAGAGTGGCTTAGATGACTTTAAACACTTAGGATAAGGCATAAAGAAATTAAAGTCACATAGTTAATTTGGAATGACTTTTGCAAGTGTGTGTATAAGCAAGTCTAGAGTTATAGAGCAGTGGGATTAAAACTTGGTACTAAAGTGGATCTAGAGGGACTCCAGATGCTCCTTCTGACTTGCCACTTTGACTTGGACTTTCCATTTAAAACTGAATTCCTCCTTTTCTCACTGTGATTAAACAGTTGGTGCTTCCAGTACCACCAGCTAGTGAAGAGATCAAAAAAATCCTGTGTTAACATAGCTGTCACAGAACTCTTTTGTCTTCCCCCAAAGTGAAGCTGGCAATAAATCTGCCTGGAAGGAAGACAATTTGGCTTCTCTTCCAAGAGGAAGAGGGGAGCAGAAGAGTTTTGATCTCTGTTGCTTCCTCAGGGTAACATTGAGGTGGAAGTCTGGCACACATAGCCTTGTCTCCAAGGGATGTTCAGTTAAAGTGTTACTGGGAGTACTGGAGAGCTGGCAGCTGCCCAAAACTTAAATGAGTGCTTTGTGGAATCGATCTGTAGACTCGTGCAGGCACTGTGACACACCTCAGTTCCTCTTTTTCTGCTGTTTTAATGCCAATTTCCCAATTCTAATTTAGAGCAGAAGAAATAAAGTAAGGTGTAATTATTTCCTTAATGAAATAATATAAAGTTGTAAGATCTAGGTGGCTGTTGAAGTAGCTTTCAGTGAGAGAAAAATCTTGTTGCATTTAAATATAGATTATTTGCCTTTTAGTATAACATTGAAAAGATTAGTAGCCTCAACAGCCAGAATCAATGTATAGTTGCAAAAGAAATGACTACTAAATTACAACCCAGTATCTGTTCTGAATTGTTCTTTGTCATCTAGGATGGTCTCTGGGAGAGCACGGTGAATGGGCAAAATACAGCAATTTTGATGTTGCTACCCGTGTGCCACTGATGTTTTATGTACCTGGAATGACAACTTCCTCTGTTCCTCGAGGAGAGAGAGTCTTTCCCTACCTTGATCCTTTTAGTCATGTTTGGGGCACAGAACCTCAAGGTAAGTTACCAGCATTCTTTTTTTTTTTTTTTTTGCAGTGGCTATATGTAAAGGAGAAATGGTGATGGGATCATGCCTTGCCTATAGGCAGCTTGAGTCAGTGCTGCTTGTACTGCTTTGATTAGATTTGCTTTAGTGGGAACAGCTAGATGTCTGCCTTATCACAGCAGGTGATTTATTTTTGTGTTGTGTAAATGCCTGAAAGGATGCTTGACCTACCTTTTGTAGTGGCTGGCTGCTGTCTTTCCAGCAGTGATTCGTGAACTTTCTCTCTGTAGCATCTGTACTTAAAATGGTGGCATTGGAAGATGTTTTGATGAAGGCACTTTTGTGATCAGCTACTGATGCTGGAATTTACTTTGTCTGAAGAGTTCCTTTTCAAAGTAATATTGTCTTGAAGGCTGCATGTTTTCAGAAATGTAAATTTTCTTGTGGAAAATATAAATGCAGAGAGTGGAGTCTTCAGAGCTAACTGCAACACCTTAACTACCTTGATTTGTTATGCACAAATCTAGTACAAAGCACTTCTAATAAAACATTAAATTATCATTGTAAGTTTCTAAGATCATAGAATTATAGAATGGTTTGGGTTGGAAGGGAGATTTAAAGATCTTCTAGTTCCAACCCCTCTGCCATGGGCAGGGACACCTCCCACCAGACCAGGTTGCTCAATGCCTCGTCCAGCCTGGCCTTAAACACCTCCAGGGATTGCGGGGGCATCCACAACCTCTCTGAGAAACCTGTTATAGTGTCTCACCACCCTCACAGTAAAGAATTTCTTGCTTATATCTAGCCTGTTTTAGCTCTTTTGACCTTGCTGTTTCTTTGCTGTTGACCTTCCCAAGCAGCCCATGCTGAAAAATTTGGGCAGAATTGACCTTGAACTTCTTAGAGGGTCTGAAGAGAGTTTTTGCAAAGTTTTTTTTGCTGTGCCTTCAGGTCCTACGTCCTTAGACATTACACTTGCCCCTGTATCAATATCCAATGCCAAGTATTTTTAACAAAAGGAAAAAAACTAATTCTTCAAATTGCTTCAAAAATGTTCTACCAGTATCTATCAAATCGGCATGTTCCATAAATTGTATTTTGATGTTTCTTTTAGGGCGAAGCAAAAAGGTGGTTGAGCTTGTGTCTCTGTTTCCAACACTTGCTGAACTTGCTGGCCTGCAGGTTCCTCCTGCGTGCCCGGAGACCTCATTTCAGATTCCCCTCTGCACTGAGGGGACAAGCATCGTCCACTATTTTAATGCCTCTGAGGAGAAGGTGGAGGAAGAAAAGAAGGATGGGTGTTATGACTCTTACAGGTGTTCAAGTGAAGAATCAGTTGCTTTCAGCCAATATCCCCGGCCTGCAGACACTCCTCAGTGGAACTCTGACAAGCCCAAGCTGAAAGACATCAGAATCATGGGCTATTCCATGCGTACAGTTGACTACAGGTACACGGTATGGGTTCGGTTTTATCCTAACAACTTCAGCGCTGACTTTGAGGATGTCCATGCAGGAGAGTTGTACATGGTAGAGACTGATCCAAACCAAGATTATAACATCTATAACAATATCTCACATGGTGTTTTTCACAAAAAACTTCTTGGCTTTCTGAAACACTAGGGTGCAGAAATTTCTTGTGCATGTTTTGGGAACTGATGCTGCCCTTTTTTTTTTTTGTATAAAACCTTTCTGTTGTACAGAAAATGCGTGGATTAAATTAAAATCCAGTTTGTACCAAAACATTAGTTATTGCTTTTGTTTCATTACAGCCCTTATTACACTGAGTTTGGAGTGAACCTCTGCAGTTGTGTTTTCAAACAGAAGTTCACACCATGCAAGGCTGCAGCACTGTAGTGTTAAATATCTGTGGCCTTCTGCTCTGTAGTGACTAAAGAGTTCTTTATCCGTGCTGAAACTGGTGCTGTGAAAGGTGGGAGAAGAGAAAACTCTGTTTGAAAGGATGTGTAGAGAACATGTATGTAAACAGAATAAGGTAGCACAAGTGGATTTTCATGAGGATTGGTCCAGCAAGGCCTTAAAAGAGAAAAGATCTGGATACCTTGAGTTGCTGTGGTGGCTGAACTGCTCAGAGGACTTGAAGGTTGTCATGTGGACCTGGATGTTTGTACCCTTGGGTGCTAAGTGGAGCTTGGCAGTCTTGGTTTTCAACTAGGCAACTAAACTATACTGATGTGGAGCATCAGTTTCCTATGCTGTGCTGGTAAGTGAATTTCCATATAGCCAAATACATTGATAGACATATGTTTGTGAGCTTGTATCTAAGAAAAATGTTTTTGCTGAGTATAGTGAGAGATGCTGCATCTGTGTGATGGCAGTAATTTATGGTGTTCTATCACTCTGCTGAATTCCTGCAGTTCCATCTTGTTATTTGAGGCTCTTGGAATTTGTACCTTGAGTAAGAGTTGTTCAGGCAGTGTCAAATCCTGCTACCTACCTCAATGAACTGCTCAAATTCCTACAAAAAAAAAAAAAAAAAGGGCAGCCATTACTCATCTTTCTCAGGTAATGTCATAGAGAAACCACTGACAAAACTTTTATTTCATTAAAATCCATATGATTATCCTATTTGTGATTATTGTAGTGATAGCCACCTTGAATTTCATCCTGTTAGGAGGCATTGGTTATTTAGTGCCTTTTAAACTCAATTAGAAGAATATATTTCTTATGAACATGTCAGTTGCTTTGCTTGCCCCAAGATGCTGTGTGTTCTGCAGCACTGTTATTCCTGATGAAAACATTTTTCCCTCACTTATGAATATATGCTTAGATCTTCAGCTGGCGTGAAATACTGCAGACACAGTGTAGCTCTACCAATTTCACACTGGTTGAAGGTGTGTTTTACTGAAATCAGTGCCAGGCAGAGATTTGGAGGCTGTAGCAAGAGCTAATTATCTCTGACACACTTTCCTTCAAAGGAAAATCAAATATTGGGAAAGCTATTTTTGGAGGGGATGTAGGGAAGCATTAAGGATTAATCTAAATCTCTGGTCTTCTAGGTCAGTCATACAATGTACATTTAAAATTCCTCTGACAAATGGGTATTATCTTAGACTTGGCTACCTGAGCTCTGCATTCTGTTCTACTGCTAAAACACTTGCAAAAAAACCCCCAAAAAATCAAACACTACCACTTTTGTCAGGGGGTTTAAGGTAATAGCATGTACATACATTTATTTAGGAATTTATTTGCATGAAAACATTCTTGTGCCTTACCTCAAGCCTCCCATCACTTCAGGCTATTTAATTTTTCCAAGTGGAGATAAAAGTCCTGATGCTGGGTGATGTATTTTTTTTCCTCTTAAGTCATTCCCTGCCCTTGACCTTTCTTAATCAAAATAGTCATCTTTTGGGCTGATATGTAGTTGAATGGTCTCTGACAGCCAGTGAATCGAGACTGGTGTCCACATATTCTAAGCAAGAACATCATAGAGTACTTGCTCAAGTCAGTGAGCAGAATTGCCTTCTACCTCACTGAGAGGTTCTTCCTGCCCACTGCTGGGTTTTGGCAGATGAGGGAGGCTCAGTGCTTGCAAGTCCAAGCTTTTTTTTTACTGTTATGTGAGTTATGGAGTTGGTTGAGTGCAATGCATAACCAGCCGAGGCAAAGGGAGAAAAGGTGCATCCAAAATGCTACTGAGCCAGAGCCGTGGGACTTTCCTAGGCTGAGCAGCCTCCACCGAAGAACAAAAGAGCTTAACGGAAGCAATAAAGGTAAAGTGCCCTTGTGGACAGAGCCCTCCCTAGAGGGAAAGGGATGCAAGCCAAGTATCAGGAAATAAATGAGATGCCAGTGCTGACCCTATTTCTCAGGATGACGCCAGAACAGCTGGAAGAATAGCCTGGCAGCTGCATCAGCAGAACTTGTTACCTGTGGTACATGTATGGAGAGATTCCACTGGGACTCCAGTGTAGCCATTGTAAGCACTTGGCACAAAGCAGAGTTAATAAACAGACCTCTCTTAATAAGCTAATGTGTGTGAGTGATTAAGCAATGGAATTAAAATTCTGTTCCCTAAAGAGTTGTACACCAGTCAGTCATAGCTCGTGACTTCCCTAGTGTATGGGTGCAGAACATCTGACAGTTACTAAAGCAAAGTGGAAAAAATACACTGTGTACAAAGCAGAAGCAATAAGTTTTTTTGTAAAATGGAGAGGGCTGTGTGTTTGGATGTAGTTTGTAATACTACTGGCATGTTTACATCCTGCTGTTTGCAGGGGGAAGATCTGGGTCTAATTTCAGGTGTGCTGTGCACCCTGGAGTGCAGGAAAGTGCTGCAGCTGCATTCTGCTGTGCCACTGATGGAACCCTCCCTCTGGCCCCTGCTCTCTGCTGGCTGTGGGGAATGGAGCAGACTTTGAAATAGTAGCTGTCACTGCGAGTTGCAGATGTTTTTGTGAGGTGAGACGGGCGAAGGAAGCAGAGTGTCCCAGATGTTATCTAATTAATCACTGTTGCATGTTAATTATGCCTTTGTGACTTGCTGCTGTGTTGTGTTGGTCGAGTGGAGTCCCCTGCTGGAATGAGTGTTGCACAGTGGGAAGGATGGGATGTAGACATCATGTTCTATGGGCGATGTTTCTCAGTTCCTGGTGCGTTTCTCTGGCAGGCATCTTTGGCAAAATGGCCATAACCGTGTGGTCAGGCCCCCCCTTTTGCTGGGTGCTGTGCTCACCTTGTTTCACAGCTTGGGGATAGAGTATCAGTCTGTATTTAGAAGTGCATGGTGATTGACAGCTGAGATCTTTTGAACCTGGAATTGGTTTTGTTTTTTTGGGTTTTTATTCTTCCCTGTAGTAGTTACTTAACATACAAATGTGAAACGCTACATAAAGAATGAAGTTACCCCCTCAGTAACTAGTTTTCTGGTACTTGCCAACTTTCTGGGCTATAGATGTTCTTCCATCAGAAGCTCCCAGCCAGGTTAAGATGAATCTGTGACAAAACTTCTAATGCCTCTGTGTTTGACTTCCCAGTTCATGAAAATTCTCTGCCTGTGTGGATCTTCACTCCAATGTTCTTCTCTGCCTACAAGCACATCTCTCCTTTGAAAGGCTGTGGGAGCTCTGCTTATGAGAGAAGATATAGCACTAATGTCAAGATCCACCATATGAAGCAGCAAAAAACCACTTTTGCCCTCAATCTTTAACATTTGGCTCAATGCTGAGTAGCAGAATAACATTTTTATCCAGCAGTGTGTGAAGGCCCTGACTCTAATGGAGCTTTAAGCAAGAGAAAATGGCAAAGTTATTGATATTTCCGTGGGTGCAGTTAGACATGGAGTGGTGGAGTGGGATAATAGACTGAAGCAGCAGAGAGGAAAAGAACAAGAAGATGTAATGTACGGGGAAATCTGATAGAAAGTCGTGTTCTCAAAGCTTAAGCTTCAACAGGAAGATCCGAGGTTTAAACTCGCCAACGGCCACTCTCTAAGGAGATCAGCTCCAGCGGAGGCCAGCCCGGGCTGGAGAAGGGAATGTCGGCAAAAAAAGAGCCGGCAAGAAGCTTTTTCGGGTTTTTTTTTGTAAGGCAGAGAAAGCTGCGAGGCAGCTCCGTGAGGCGGTGCCCAGTGATGGAGCGCGGGGCGGAGCCGCTGCTTCCGGCGGCAGATTGAAACGGGACGAGAACTCACCAACGGCCTCGCCCTCGCACAGAGAAAAGGGGCCTGAAAGGGCGTTTCATGTCATTTACAACGGTGGGGACACTGGGTGTTAATGAAGAGTTAGCCATGGTCTCCAGCCGGCGGATGTGACTCCAGAAGGGCTGTGTGTCCCAGAGAAATGCCGCTGTCCCGGGGAGCGGCTGCCGGAGCCTCTCGCTGCTGCCGAGGGGCAGCTCTGAGGGGCCGCTGCGCTGTGAGCCGGGAACCTTTTGCTCAGCGCCCGGCGGAGGGAGCTCCGTGAACAAGTGGGAAGGCTCAGGTCCAGCAGAGCAGCTGAGGCAGAAATAGACTTTTCGAGCAAGACATTGCCCACCTTAAATCAATAACCGCAGCCCCTATCAGACAGGAGCAAGGGATCAGGTGCCCCTGCAGCCTGCCCTGGGCAGGCAGATCCTAAAAGGAAGAAGTGAGTGGCCCGAAGTTGGAGGTCGAGGCAGTGGGGTGAGCTCCCTCCCTGCCCACCTCTAGTCCCTCTGAACAACAGGGATGAGGTTCTGGCTGTTGAAGGCCCAACAAATGAAGATGTGAGGGATGCCCATTCCTCACTGTCAATGTCTTTGCAGCTGGGGAGGCCATTGCTCCAATAAAAACCTCATCCACGAGGAGAAGGCCGGCTGTAGTCATTGGAGATTCCCTGCTCAGGGGAGGGGAAGGCAGGATGTGCTCACAAGGAAGTCTCTGCCTTCCTGGAGCCCAGGTTAAGGATATGACCAGGAACCTCCCAAACCTGTTACAGTCATCCCACTGCTGTCCACTGCTTATTCTCCAGGTAGGTGGAGAGGAGATTAGGTAAGAAGTCAAGAAAGGGAGCCAGGAGACCTGCTTGGTTAAACGGGGAGCTGCTGGGCAAACTCCAGTTGAAGAGGAGACNCCCACCTTAAATCAATAACCGCAGCCCCTATCAGACAGGAGCAAGGGATCAGGTGCCCCTGCAGCCTGCCCTGGGCAGGCAGATCCTAAAAGGAAGAAGTGAGTGGCCCGAAGTTGGAGGTCGAGGCAGTGGGGTGAGCTCCCTCCCTGCCCACCTCTAGTCCCTCTGAACAACAGGGATGAGGTTCTGGCTGTTGAAGGCCCAACAAATGAAGATGTGAGGGATGCCCATTCCTCACTGTCAATGTCTTTGCAGCTGGGGAGGCCATTGCTCCAATAAAAACCTCATCCACGAGGAGAAGGCCGGCTGTAGTCATTGGAGATTCCCTGCTCAGGGGAGGGGAAGGCAGGATGTGCTCACAAGGAAGTCTCTGCCTTCCTGGAGCCCAGGTTAAGGATATGACCAGGAACCTCCCAAACCTGTTACAGTCATCCCACTGCTGTCCACTGCTTATTCTCCAGGTAGGTGGAGAGGAGATTAGGTAAGAAGTCAAGAAAGGGAGCCAGGAGACCTGCTTGGTTAAACGGGGAGCTGCTGGGCAAACTCCAGTTGAAGAGGAGACTCTACAGGTCATGGAAGGAGAGAATGACCACCTGGGAGGAATATAAGAGCGATGTCAGAGGTTGTAGGAAGGCAACTGGGAAACCTAAGGCTTCCTTAGAATTAACCTTTCAAGAGGGATCAGGGGCACCATAGAAAGGGCTTCTTTAAATACATTGCAGGTAGAACTTGTGCTAGAGGCAATGTGGGCCCAATGATGAATGAGGAGAGTGCTCTAGTGACTGAAGATCCAAAGAAAGCAGAGTTACTCAGTAACCTCTTTGTCTGTACTGCTGGAGACTGTCCTGAGGAGCATCACACCCCTGAGACCCCAGAGGAAATCAGGATAAAGGAAGAATGTGCCTTGGTCGATGAGGATTGGGTTATGGACCAATTAAGTAATCTGGACATTCACAAATCCATGGGTCTTTATGGGATGCACCTGAGGGTGCTGGTGGAAGTCACTGCAAGAGGAAATGGCATCATCTTTGGTAAGTCATGGGGAGCAGGAGAGGTTCTTGAGAACTGGAGGGAAGCAAATGTCACTCAAGTCTTCCAAAAGGGCAAGAAGAAGGACCTGGGTAACTACAGACTGGTCAGCCTCACTGGTCAGGACAGGAGTCTGCTTGAGAGAGACCAGTGCAAAGCCACAAAAATGATGAANCCTTGGTCGATGAGGATTGGGTTATGGACCAATTAAGTAATCTGGACATTCACAAATCCATGGGTCTTTATGGGATGCACCTGAGGGTGCTGGTGGAAGTCACTGCAAGAGGAAATGGCATCATCTTTGGTAAGTCATGGGGAGCAGGAGAGGTTCTTGAGAACTGGAGGGAAGCAAATGTCACTCAAGTCTTCCAAAAGGGCAAGAAGAAGGACCTGGGTAACTACAGACTGGTCAGCCTCACTGGTCAGGACAGGAGTCTGCTTGAGAGAGACCAGTGCAAAGCCACAAAAATGATGAAGAGCATCTCCGTGATGAGGAAAGGGTGAGGGAGATGGGTCTCTATAGCCTGGAGAAGGCTATAGAGGGGTGACCTCATTCATGTTTATAAATACATGATGAGTGTGGGGAGGATGGAGCCAGGCTCTTCTCAGTGACCTCCAGTGATAGGACAAGGGGCAATGGGTGCTGGAACACATGAGGTTTTAAATTAATTTAAAGTGCTAGATTTACACAATGAGGGTGACTGAACAGTGGGACAGGCTGCCCACAGAGCTTGTGGGGTCTCCTTCCCTGGAGACATTTGAAACCTGCCTGGGTGCCTTCCTGTGTGACCTGCTCTGGGTGTTTCTTCTCTGACAGGGGAACAGGACTAGATGATCTCTTGAGGTCCCTTCCAATCCCTGACATTTTGTGAAGATAGGAAGAACAAAAAATATAAGGAGAGCAAAATTGAAAAGGGAGATATTTTACATCTTTGGGTTTAGGCAATGCAGGCATGAAGGGGTATGTGGATCTTCCTGTTTTTTCTCTGATTTATTTCTGTGTTTCAGGTATAAAATCTGTGAGCTTTGCACGTGTTGTGCCTGGCTGCAAAAGTTCTTTGAATTTCTCTCAGAAGCACTTCTGAAAATCTATCTCTGCACTGAGTGTTGTGGTTTTGTCTCACATATAATCAATTTGGCACTATCCATGTATTCCAAAGCTTTACTCTCTTCTTTTGGTCCCAATGCCATAGTTGAACCCAAGTCTTTAATTTCCAGTGTGTTATACTGTTGTGCTGAAAATTCCCAGTTTACTCTTTCCTGTGTAGCTGAAGTGCAGTTACCTCTAGGTTGCATGTTCCTAATTATTTGAACATACTGCAAGAGCAGCCTGCACTAACTGTTGAGCAGATCCCTGGGCTGGATTCCTCTTGGCACCACTGGAGCTGCTTGGGGAAGTGGTTACAGTCTGAGTTAGCTCAAACTTCACAGCTTTGTGTGGATGGTGTCTTGCTTAGGCATCTTTTGTAGAGATTATAGGAACTGGTTGAGTATCATTTGACTGCAGCCTTTTTGTCAGGAAAATGTTTGCGTTTTTTTAATTAAATCAAATTCCCTTATGCAGAGATACTGCTTTGGTGACAGTTTTATTGAAAAGTTTTGCTTTGATAAGATCAGGGACCTTCGCTTCATTTTTATTTCAATATTTATTTTATTGCATAATTTTGATGTAATATTAAAGGGTATTATAACAAATGAGAATGCAATTACTTTCTGAAAATAATAAAGCCAGAACAAAAAATGTTGACCTCAAAAAGAAAACGTTTACCTCTGTCAAAATGAAATGGCTCGCTTCCCAAGTGTCAATTCAGGTTGTTAAAACAGATTTTTTTTATTTATTTTTTTTTGTAATTCCTGTCTTGCGGGACAACTTCAAAATATTGGCAACAAGAAAGTGATGGAAAAATCCCAATTCCTGCAGCTTCTCTCTGTATTAAAAAATGCCAGTTCTAATCTGCCTCCACAGACAATTATTCACATTGGCACAGAGTTGAAGGCTGGGCTCAGGCAGCTTCTGTTGGCAGTGCTCTGGGGAGAGAGTGGTGTCGGTGTCCCGGTGCTCACGCTGAGCAGAGAGGGGCAGGCAGGGGAGAACACTGCTCTTTCACAGCCAGGGAACTCCAGCTCAGGGAGCTCAAATTCTTCTTGAGGTCAGACAACAATTGTGAGCAGAAGTGAATGAAAAAGGACATAGGTTCCTTATCTGACCCAAATCTTTCTGAATGTGCTCTCCAGATGACACAAAATAGTATGAGTGGTGCCATAAAGAACAGGTGCCCGACTGGAAAAGACTGGTGGAAGAATTGCTCAGCTTTTTCTTCTGTCTCCCCTCTTCCCCCTCCCCAGCTAGCTCTGTTGATCTCACCCCATCCTGGAAAGGCTTGGCTCCTTCCTGGAAAGCCAGGCTATACAGCCCCCACAAAAACCAAATCCTTCCCCAGGCCAGGGCGCTGCAGTGAATTTTAAGCAGGGCTTTCTCTCCCAACAAATTGCATAATAAAAGGGCAAATGTTAATCGCATGTCTGGGAAAAGTTTGTTTTGATCTCTGACTTCTATTCCGACTTTAAAGAACAGAGCCTTTTCTGAAATATTTTCCTGGTAATAGAATTAGGATATAATTCCTAGAAGACAAATCTTGGCAGGTATGAAGTGTGTAATATCTATCCTTGTTTGAACCTACAGCCTGGCTTAATACTTCCCACGTTTTCCTGTTTTCAAAGTCAGTTTGATCTTACACTGAAGGAAATTATTCTCTTTACTTGAGCCCTCTTGAATATTTCACAGCAAGAAGGATGTGATCCATTACTTAGGGAGCTCTCATTACATGCAGCTGTGGGAAACTCATCTTTTTCCTTCATTTGCTCTGCTGGAACACTTGGATACCTTGTTTTACTAAACAAAATCAAGGTCAAGGATGTTAAAAACAAATAGATTGGCTTATTGAACTTGATAGTGTAATCATTTTCTTGTTGCCAGCTTTAGCTTTTCTTTGTTGAAATAAGATTAGCACAGATTAAAGCTATTTATTTTGGAGGTATAGCATTCTGGACAAAGAAGTTGTGATGGCTTTTCTTTAAATGCTTTTTTTTTCTTTTGAAGAATTTGCAAACCCTCTTTTCTTTCAAGGGTTATTTGTTTCTGTAACTGCTACTCCTGTCTGTGATTACCGTTTCCCAAAATAATACTTGATGCTAACACCTTGAGTATCTTCTGCTTGTTCCATGTAGCTCTGTTAATGCCATGATGTTCTTTCTGGTGTAAACCCATGCAAATGAGATCAGAATTTGTCACTGCCTTTGTAAATAATGGTTTGTCTAAAGATTCTTTTAATATTCACTATGTGAAAGGAGTAAATGCTAACCTTCATTTACTTTTCTTAAATACAGATGGGCCCTGACCTAGTAAAGCATGAAGACATGCACTTAAGTGCATTTCTATTCAGTAAAACACTAAAGTGTTTTAACAAAGTATGTATTTAGAATGCTTGCTGAACCAGTGCCAGCAGGCTGTAGCACTTGCATCCCGGTGCTGGTGCTACCAAGGGAAGATACCAGCCTTAGTATGTAACTGAATATTAGTAAGATTTCTGGTAGAAAAAAATACCTTGCCACCCTGTATTTTAAGGTCAGTTGTTAACTTTTTGGTAATGCATGAGGTTTATGTGCCAAGGTTTTGATAGCACAGAATGGAAATTCTATACTCTTTAGGCTTCATAAGGCATCCTAGATATCCCTTGCATCTCTCCCTTCTCTCTGTCTTACACGCTTACTGGTTTGAAATAGTAACCGGGTTTCTATTTCTCAAAGTTTCTCCTATCCTTGATTGCAGATCAATAACATTTCACTTCCCTTGAGAGTTTTAAATGAGTGAAGGCAGCTAGGAAATACAAACACATGATGTTCCTGCATTAAATCTCTCACAAAAACCTCATGAACCTTCCATCTGCTTCACAGATAGTGCTTATCTCCACTTTGCGTTGCAGACTCTTCGTGACTTCGGCTGAAAGGAGGCAAAATTCCCCCAGCTTTTCACTCCTTTGTTAGGATTTTGCAATAGTTCTACAGATGTCATCTGCTTAGGTGGGAGCGGCTCTTCCCTGTAATTCCAGAGCTCCTCGACTAGAGGTCAGTAACACATCAAAGAATGTGAGACAGAAACAAGCTGTGGGATATTAGTTACCACTAGACATTTTATTCTGCATTTGAAGGGTAGACTTGTCTAGAAGTCATCGAGAAATGTGGCCAGAGTAGTGGAATGCTGCTTCTGTTTATTTTTTTCATATTATAAACACTTGGAATTAGTGCTTTCAAATTTTAAACAATAAGAAAAATAACTTTTAATACTATTTGTTCTTAGGTAGTAAGTTGCACATTTCCATGTCATATGTAGTTTAGAAAAAAATCTTATTTCTATAAATTTTCACTGCTAAATATTTATCAAATCTCTGAAGTTACACTTGTGTTTTCTTCACACAGCACTGTGAATGTGCTGAGAAGATCAGTCTGTGAAGCAGACCTGGTTCAAAGTAGATTACTTTACAAATAGGCTCAAAGTCCTATTTGTCATGTCCTTAAAACTTCAGAGAGCACGGAGTAGATCAGTCACTTTTTAATAAAGGGTGAGTTTAGGAATGCTTAAAGGTAAAATAAAGTGGGGTTTTTTGTTTCAATTTATTTTAAAAATAGCCCTTATTGTTCCTGTAATATTTCCTTTTTTTTTTTTCCGCTGCTAAACTGTTCAAGCTGCATGATAGAGGAATTGGTCATCTGGACAATTAAAAAACAATGTATGGAGCAGCTCTCTCTCTTCCAGATGCATTTCCTTAAAGGATGTCTTGAACAGTGATGCTATTTTAGTAGCAAGTTGTTCAAATGCATGCTTTGAATCATCCCCCCATAGCAGCAGGCACAAATGATTTTGTTTGTAGTCTTTGAGTGTGTCCTATCCTGAAAATACTCGTTTCCTTTATCATGACTAATGCCATTGCTGAGTGATTTTGCTGAGATGTTCAGTTCTGCTGTGTTCATGACCATCATTAGTGCATTTTGTCTCCAGTCAAAGTGCTGATTCTTATTTGAATGCTGCACTTCTGAGAGCTGTGCTCTAACTCTCCTTGGGAGAGAAATAATTCTTTCCCAGTGTTCTTGTCTCAGCTAAGTTGATTAGTTCCTTCTCTTCCTGCATAAAGAAACTTAGTCTGAGGCATTCTGATAGTCATCTTACACAAGTGCTGTTTCCTCCCCTCACACTAGTGTTCCACTTGGAAACTGGTGTGATTTATGCCAGAGTTAATAAGAGTGAGACCAGAACTAGCATTTTGAAACTATAAAGTATTAACAATTCTAAAAAATGATGCATTTCTAATGAATAATCTCAAGACAGGAGAGATTCAAATCTCCCTCAATGGAATGGCAATGTTGGTATGAGAGTGATGGACCTGCTGTTCTGTCTAGACCCTCAAGACTTCACCAGGCTCATTGTGCTCAAAAAGCTTTGCTCTGATGGTTAAGCTATTTAACACAGGTTTCTCATTAATTTGGCTCAAAACTTAGACTTAATATCAAGTAAATTCTGCACTTTGGCTTCCTCCTCATCTCTTTAACAAGTATAAGAACATGCAACATATTTTCTCCATGCAACTTGGTTACTATCTGTACAGACAAGTTTGTGGGGAGCCTTTTTAGGGGGAATATATAGCTATGTTTGCATTAAAAAAACTCTCTGTGTAATTTGAATGGAAAGTTTAAAGATGTAAAAGCAGGACAGTGAGGCTTCTGTTGTGAGCTGCAGGCACAGGAGACATTTTGTGTTGGAGCAGCAAAATGCACTAGTCTGAAAATGATTTTAAGAAATGGATATGACTTGGAAATCTTACAGGCAGGACAATGGAGGTGAGTTTGAGAGCTGGTGTTTAGTTTTGTGAGGGTGTTAGTAGTTACACTGGAAAATGGGATCAGGCTAAACAATGGTATCCTCCTCAAAAATGTGTCCATCCTCTTTTTTTGTCAGTTTTCTTCTCCAGGCAGTGCTCAGGCTGCACAGCAGCTCAAGTGTTCTGGCCAACTTGCACTTCAGTGATTACTCTTTCATCATTAGGAAGTCTGGCCCATTTGGGGTGATACCAGCACCTTCCTCTTTAGCCCCTGCTAGGCAAAAAGATCTTCATAGGTAGCAGTAAGTGGTTGGAGGCTGAACAGTGTAACTGCTTTCAGAAACCCAGTGCAGCCATCCATTAGGGTCTGGAATCTCTGTTTCTTGAGCCTGTACATTGGCAAAGCCCTCTGCTCCAGCCTGCCAGCTCCAGAAGTGATTGGTGACAGGCTGTCATCATCTGTTATCCCCTGTCATTCAGTCAGCTCTGAAATGGAAACCCAAGCTTGTGGGGTAGAAATGAGGACTTTTGTGCATTTGATTGTTGAAAGAATGGAGGGAACAAAATGTAACGTGTTGTCTGCTTTGTTTTAACCTTTTCTGTAAAGTAGATCAAGTTCTCTCCTGGTGTGACTGCATGAAAGTCACTAGGATTAGTGGGTTTGCATTGTTTCACTCAAATGGCAAGGGTAGATTTCTAGTGTTGTGTGTTGTGATGGCTTTTTTGCTAGAAAATGTTCAGTATTCCACATCTCCCATTCTCAGCTGGGTCTAGAGACTCAAATTGGATAGAGCCCCAGCAGTGTTAGACGCCCTGCAAGGCAAGGTGGGGGAAGGTTTATGTGCTTTGACTGAGTTGACTGCCAATAAGGGAGATAGTCCTACCTCCCAGCTGCTATTCACAGCTGGTGGGCTCTGCCTTCACCCTTTGTTGGTGCATGTCTTATTCCTTGGTTCAGCTTAAAAACCCAACAAAACCAAAAAAACCCTTTCTTTTCAGCTCTCCTTGTGTTGCTTTCTTCTGGGACCTAATACACAGCTCTTGCCTTGCAGAAGTTAGCAGTGAGGGGATGCAGCCAACATTCCCTTTCCTAGGAATGTATCTCAAATTTTCTAGTGACTTTGGGAGGAGTGTAGTAACTGTGTAGTGGCAGTAGTGCAATCAGGAGATGTGCTTTACTATGCTGTTGCGTGGGGTGAAGGTAACTCCAGAAGGTGATGAGGTGGCCTCATATCATGAGCAACAGCTTAATGAGTAAAAATTAGTAATAAAACTAGGGGGGTCTGATCTGATCCTAAAACATTTACTTTTTTGTTGAACAAAGAAGGCCATTTTAGTGCTGCTACTTGAGCATTGTGCTGGTGACTTGAATAATGCCTGAAAAAAAAATTAATAATATTCACATTGGGATGTCACTTTATCATGTTCTTCTGAAGATAAAATTTTGTGTAGTGTAGTTTTTGCCATTATGGATCTGTAGTCTAATCAGAAAATGATAAAGTTGTACAGTATTAAGAGGCAACTAAATCAATGTTTGTTTTAGAGTTTAGGGTGAATATGTTTAGTGCAGTTGACTTTAAGGGGCTGGAATTAAGCAGATTTCTTCTTCTTTTCCCTGTAATTCTCCAATCTCCTCATACAGTCAACTGTCTTGGACTAAGAGAAAAGGTCTTTTGGCTACATGGAGGAGCACTAGCACAGAAAGCCCCACTTCACTCCTATTATTGTCTTATCTCCATAGAGTTATTTTTGTTTATAGCTTGTGAAAATGTACTTTCTCATTGGCGATCAGCCAATGGAGAATCTCTCTCAGTGACAATTTTCATACATCTGGTATTATAAATATTTAATATTATTAATAATAAATAGCAGTTTTATAGAAATGATTTCCTTTATGCACGATGGTAGGACAGCTGTCTAGTTTGTAATTTTATAATTTGTCCTACAGGCAATTTTGTGCTTCTGGCGTATTGGCTTCAATAGGGAATTCTGCTTAAAACCTGATGGCACAACAGATAACTCTGAATTTCTATGAAGGCAGGTGTAGGCTTTTGTGTTTCTACTGCTGGTCCCTGGACACCTCTTTGGAGAGGCTTTGGTGGGCTTTCCAGATGCATCTTGCATGTGAAAGGTGAACTTGCTATGAACAATTACACTGATCCATGGTGTGAAATAATTGGAAAATTACCCATCCTTCCCTTAAGAATTATTTGAATCTCTTCAGAATCCCTTGGGGCTCTGCAATGGTGAACTGCATCACAACTTAGATGAATGTTACTGAAATTGGAGTGACACTTCAAAGCTCTATCCAAAGAATCAGCTCCATTATGTACAAAGACAACTTTCTAAGTCTCCTGATGTGTGCTGGAAGACGGTGGTCCTTGTGCTTTAGTGGAACTTGTTGAGATAGGGATTTCTATTTCTCTCTGAGAGTTTTCCTGATTTATCCAAATAGTCCCAGCCCCAAAGAACAGCTGTGAACACTGAGAATAGTTGATTGTATTTAGCAGAGCTCTCTAATTCATGTAAGCTTCTGTCTAGCAGGTGAGCCAGAAAGCATGGAAGCATTAAGTATCTGGAACAGCTACTACTTTCCACTATCAAGAGCCTGACTGGCAAGTTGGGTTTAATACTACTAACATTAACAGCAAACCCCACTACAACCTACTGATTAGTTCTCAGACACACCAGAGATCCAGTATACACATTCTCAACCCCCAAGGCTATTGGCCCATTTTTTCACTCTTTCAAGTAACCTTGCCTCTCATAAATCTGTTGCTCATTTAAAGCAAACTTTCAACTTGCATCAGAAATTACTTCCAGCACTGGATATGAAGCATTCTGCAATGTGTTATAAAATGAAGGCTGGATTCACTGCTTGGATAAAGCAAGCCAGTTTGCTTCAAACGGATCTTTTATTGCTACCTTCATGCAGTATATTTATTGTGAGGATATTGTCACATTTCTTTCAGTTTTGAAAATGTAAGTTGGATTTTCTCTTTTAGGTTGCCATCTGGTGTATTGCGAACAGTCTCAGAGAGTAAGAGGCCATCTGTTAATACTTTTTCAGGAAGCTTTTTATAGAGCAGTGAAGTGGCAAATCTCAAAAACACGTTGTAATGACTTACAAGATCTTGGGTATGTGTACAAGTAAAGGCTGATATTTTACTCCTATCAACAATATAGTTATCAAGCTGGGAAGGAGAAGAGAAGAAAGAACTTGCACACAAATGCACATGCATTTTAATGACTCTATTGCATAGATTAGTTCTATTTTTACATAAAATGTAAAGTGAGTTTCTGAAGCTCTGATTCAGTTTACACTCATGTACTTCAGCAAGACTGATTGCCTCTTTGAGAAATGGTTTCCTCTGTTAGCCATTAACAGAAATCAAATGACTCAGAATTTTGTCTAATAATATAAAAAACACAGCTTGTATTATTGTTGTGTTGGGTTTTTACATCTCTAGTGGCTGTTATACCTAAGATGCAGATAGGTCTACTGCAAGATGGCTGCCATATAGAAGATCTCTAGTTTGGACCTTCTGCTTGCAGTGCCACCAACATCTAGATCAACATCTAGCATGTGTCTGTGTCAGAAGGTATGTCCCTTATTCAGCTTCACAAGCAGCAAGACTTTCAACCCAAATTTGATAAGCTCACTTGGTCATTGATGGGAGCAGTAGAGGGCACAACTGTCAGCAGTGTTGCCTGATCATCCTCTGAAGTTTTGATTGTTGTGGAAGAAAACGATGATGGGGAAGGAGCTAAATGTCAGAATCACTAACTGAGTGCATTCAAGGAAACTTGCTGCAGGAGGGGTCAGCAATAACACTGGCCTTTCTGGTTGTCTGACAGAACCTGCCACTCTGTTTTCTGCTTATGGATGCATTATGTATTGAGAGGAAGCAAAGAAATGCTTGTAAGGTGCAGAGGTACTGCTCATGATTTAGGAAAATAGAAATCATGCTGATGAGTGACACTATCATTTTGTATTAAGATCAGATGAAGACCTGAGGAAGAAGTGACCTTTATGATGTTATCCATGAAGTCTCTAGCATAGCAAGAGTTAAGTAATGAGTTTCTTGAGTGCCTTTTTGTAGCCTATATATATACTGAGCCATTTTTTCCACTAGCATGGACTTGTTCATAATTATCAGGTGCAGCAGGAACAAAAAGAGCAAATGTGCGGTGTTTGTGTGTGCAGTGCTGAGATTTGTCTCAGCTCTCTTCTGGCCTCTCTGAGAGAAGACCTGAGAAAACACTTGTTTCTTTCAGGGTCCTTTTGAAAGCATTCAGAGATACATTGGAATTATGATTTCTTTATAAGCTATAGATGATGAGGAAGAAAGGTAACTGCTGATTTATCTGAGTAGGTAACTGTAGTTTTGCTATCAAGGAAAGATGTCTTCAGCTGTGTTGTGTTTGGTGTTCATAGAAGTCCTCTGTGAATGGCATGTTCCATTTTCACTTGTCCATGACCTGAGATAGACTGGTCAAGCACATTTTCCACTATTTTAATGCTATATATGTTCTCTGTGCTTTGTGTTCTGCAGCAATAAGATTCCTTGGTGATGTTCTTGGGTATACTTCTACAGGAACATTCCTACTTCAACACAAAGTAATAGGAAAATCTTTTTCTCTTCAGTGGTTCCTAATTTTATAGGGAGGCATCAAAAATACCATCCAGATATCAATGGTAATAAATATCTGTGCTACTGCATGTCAATGCCATGTAAAACTATAATAAGAGCTGTTCAGACTGGCATTGTGCTTAAGTATTATCATCATTTAAACAAAACTAGGCAGCTTTAAAAGCAAAGGCAGCACAAATATCATCATAAAATTAAGCCTGCTAGCCAGAGGTGAGAGAATTTGAAGCTTGTATGCTGAAAGAGTTTTAAAAGTGATTTGTTTTCTAGTGCTAACAGCCCCTAGAAACAGAGAGGTAAGTGAGCCCAGCTGTGCTCAGTCAAGTGTGAGTCACCTCTGCATAACTGTATCTAGCAGTGGACAGAATATCTTCTAAAAGGTTTATTTATGAAAACAGGACTTTCTTACAAATTATTTTTAGAGACATTCTCTTTTGCTGAGATAATTGAAAACAATCTTTGTCATGCTCCTATATTTTTTGTGTAAACAGAAGATAAAGCGTGAATGATAGGAATTGGGGAAGGGCTATTTTGCTTCTCCAGAAAAGTACAATATCAACTGCATTTTTTAGTTATGAAGTTTGCTTTTTCCCCCATCTAACACCCATGCTATGTTACTAAATGATTGCTTTTTAACCACAGGCAAAAGGTGAGCAGTCATAACTCTATTACTGTATTATTTGAGAATGCTATTAGAAAGACTTCCTGTTGACTTGAATCCAGCAAAGTATTGGCAGAAGTTAGTTCTGTTGCCTCTATTTCATCTGAAATCAAGCCTAGGTAGTCTTCACTGGAAACTGCCCTGGTCTCTAGCATCTGTCTGTCTTTGTGTAACTTGTGAAACTGCTAAGAGATCTCCCAAGATGTTTGTAAGTGAAGTGCTGTGTGAAGTTATGTGCAGGGTGTCCTCCATCCATTCCATTTCTCTTAAGACAGACCAGCACACAGGTAAAAATGCTCATGGCTGAAAAAGATTCCCAGAGGTGGAGGCTCATAGAAGTCCCCCAGATACCACCTGCTAACAGATAAGCACCAAGAATTACAGATTTCTGGACCCCTGTAGAGCAGGTTATTACACTTTCGACAGCTGAACAGGTTGAATTCATGTTGCATTGTGTTGGAGTGAACATTGTAACCCTCCATATGGAGTACTGGTTTTTGCCATCAGAACAGAGATGTTACCAAAACATGTGAGCTACACCCAAGTTGTGCTGGGTTAATCTAGAGCCCAGGCCTCTCTAAGTATCAGGAACATAAACTTTCCTTAGCTGTGGTTTACCTTGTGTTGCTGTGCTTAGTGTCTATTAGCTGGTGTTGTGTGGATTTACCAGGGTAATGAAATATGAAAGATTGGATCTAGTCCTATTTAGGGTTAAGAGTTTGTAAATCCACTGTTGCTAGCAGAGACCAGGAATAATTGAAACACCACTCACATTCCAGCCTCTGTGGTGTAGGGATGGATATTTTGTTTTCAGGATTTCTTTTTTCTCCTTATCTCAACTGCTGTACCTTTTGGCTATCTGAAGCTTTTGCATGCCTCAGAAACACCATCTGTTACAACCCAAGACACAAATACTCTTCCTAAAGTAATAAATGTGAGTGATTAGTAATATAAGCCAAGGTTGCAGCTGTATGTGATGTGGAAACCTGATAGAACCAGAACTTCCTTTGTAAGCCTGACATGCTGAATAGTGCATTTGTGGTTTGTCTAAGGTTTTGCATTCATCAATTAAAGATTAACTTTCTGCTGCTATGAAGACATGTGAGATTTTAAAAAAAACCCCACAAGATACAAAAAAAAAAAAGCCTGAAAAATAAAAAGCATTTCCTTATAGGAAATGTTAATGGAGCAAGTAAAGCATCTAGGACAGAGGGGGCATCTAGCAGGGAAATAGTTCCATCTGCCACATCCTAGTGTTTTATTGGTTGAATCTTTGATGGCTCAAAACAGTCTATATATTTTTATCAATGCTCTTCCTAAAATCATAAAACACTTAAAATATGCATATAGCAGGGACCATTCAGCTGTTCTAGCTAGGGACAGAGTGCATTAAATAGCAATATATTCCTCTTGTTATCCAGCATGGACCAATTCTTCTTGTGGTCCATTGTTGTTTTTTCTGTCTGCTTTATCCTCTAACATCAGCCTTGATTGCAGTAGTGGATGAAGAACTGTTTGTGCTGGAATATACCAAATCAGAGAGGAACACCATGTGTGCTTATGGATGTATGTGAGAAATGAAGAGGAAAGCTTGTGTCTGCCTGTAGGGTGATTGTGTTAGCACGTGGTAATATAGGAAATGGCTCCACCATACAGGCTGAAATTCAGAAGTGGTGGTATGTGTCCCTCATTAATGTTGAATAAGAAAGTCCTGTTATTGCTAATCTTCTCCATCTCTAAGCTGTGAATGTCCCTTTACCATCTTGAGGCAGCTGAATTTCTTCAACATCATCCAGTGAAGAGTAAATATGAGGACAGAGTTTAGATCACCTTTGTAGTTTTCCTCTCCTTGAAAATCTCCACAAAGTTCTCTCATGGAACACTGGGACCCTCATTATATTCTCATGATGCTTACTCCTAGTTTTGAAAGCAGGGAAGAATTTTTAGTGTAAAAAAATCCCTTCATTAATGTTCTAGAATAGTAGGTCAAACTTGAAAGAAAGTAGGCATATGATTTTTTGCTTTTAAGGCATATATAAGGGCACTGCTGTTCTTAACTCTTTTAGATGTTTCTTGCTGTGGTTTGGGGTTTGGGTTTTTTTTTTTTCATGGAGATAGGGCAAGAAATAGTAGTGTTAAATTGAAGCAAAAATTAAATTCAGTTATATATTCGGAAATATCTCCACATCACTACTGATGGAAAGGACAGCAAAAGCTGGAGAGAAACTGTTAGGGGAGCTGTAATGTCTGTATCACTGGAGATCTTTTTGAGCAAATACCACATCTAGAGCTGATTTCACCATGGATAGAAGGATGAACTAAATGACCTTCTGAGGTATCTTCTTGTACCATGACTTTGTAAGCTTGGTGACTGTCTTTTCCATACTGAGATGCCTGGCTTTTGGACGCAAGCCCTGCCATGACCAGGGCCTGGGGACTTAAGGAAGTGCAGGGGAAGTTAAATGCCTCCAGGTGGACTGGGGTGAAAGGTCTGGCTGAACAAGGAGTTGCTTAGTCTAGCTAGTGGGAAAAGCTTGAGAATGGGCCAATCTTAATCCTATTTCTCTGCCTTCTGGCTGCCACAGCTCCATTGGTGTCTCATCAGTGTATCTAGATCAGAAGTTTTTGCTGTCCCATGTTGTCCCCTGCTGCACTATGATAGCTGATACTTAGGCTGATAAAGAAACCAGAAGATGCCCTCTCTTCTCCCTTTCATGGCTGAAATCTGAGGTGTGGGACATCCGAGGTTTGGTGGAGGGACTGGGTATATCATGTCCTTGGAAAAAGAAAGATGCTGTCTTGCTCCAGGGACTGCTGAGGACAGTTCAGTGCCCTGCCTTCTATTATAGGCTAGATTGCATTGGAGAGAGGTGGCATTTTGTGAATATAAAGATCCTTCTAGTGGTTGATAACTAGTAAATAACTGCAGCATATTCTGAGGCAATGAGCAGGCACGTGTTTATGCCCTTTACTGTGTAATATGAAGTGTAAGACAGCAGGATTGTGAGTGGCTGTGTTTTAAATTACTAAATTTACTCTAGATTAAACATTCGCCTTTCATGTTTGATTTCTCCTTAACTGAGAAATTACAAAGTCAAGTACACAGCCCTATTCTTATTTGTAAACTTGCAGCTTTCTCTTTTAATGCCTTATTATAAGTTCTCCCCTCTGGTTGTTTAATGTATCACTTGTGATTCCATTTTGACAAATCTCTCAGCAGTTCAGAAGACTCTTTGTTACAAGGAAATAAATATCCTGCTGACTCAATGGGAAAGAAATGCTTTTTGTCCTTTGAAGAATGTTGCAGCCCTGTAGATTGGTCAGTGTGACTTATCTGAATGGTGCTATTGTCGTGAGGAAAAGGGTACTTTATTGGGCCAAAAGAGCATTCAAGGGTACTGAAGTATGTAGGGCAAGGTTATCAAGGCTTTAGTTTGGTAATGTCTGCTTTTGCTTTGAAAGATCATCTTACATGTGATATTTGTCTCTGGTGAATGCATTACCTTTATTATTGTAGTAGCATTGCTTTTTTTAATTACAAAACGCTGACAAGCTGTTTTGCAGTGACATAAATACATTAAGCAGGTGCATTAGGATCTGTGTATATGGCAATTGATGCTTTCTCTTTGTCCCTTACATAATGAGCCCTCTGCCTGTACAGAATACAATATTTATCTAGAATGCATGCTAGAGAATGCTGGAGACTGGAGGAGGTAAAAACTGTCTGCTTGCAGTGAATAATTGTTATAATCTCATTGTCCTTTGCAAAGTTGCTAATTAAGAGTACTACAGAAATCAAGTCATACTCTATGTATCTGCTAGCTTACAGTAGTTTTAACATACTTCATACAAGGATCCCTAGTTTTCATCTTCAAAGAGACTGCATAAGGGTGGGGGAGGGTGTGGGGTGTCTTGTCACACTCTCCCCCTTTTTCTTCCCTGCACTACTTCTTTTGAAATAAGAATTAAAATTACTCCTGGAGGAGGCTGGTAAACCAGTATATAGAGCTTGAGTATCCTCCATCATCAATATTGGCTTCTAAGCCTGCTAGGGATGTGGAGCTGCCTGGTTTATTTGCAGGTACTCTCTGGAGTTTTTTTCTGCAAGAGCAAATGATATAAATTGTGTGTACTTTGCCTACTCTAGTTCCAAGTTCTTTTTGTTATTTACTATTTATATTTTAATAGCAACCAGATGATCAGCTTAGGGATTTTGACCATTCCTAGTAGGCAGCAGTGTAAATAGTGTAAGGAAACAGTATTTTAGGTGAAAAGATCTGAGCAAATAAGTGATCTGTTGCTGTCAGTTTCTTTGAGGAAGTTAGTGGAAGGAAGAGAATTTTTGCAAAACAGAATGAATTAATTTTTAGATTGTTTCCTGTGTGATGGGAGAACATGGAAAGAAGAAAAGAAAGCAAGAGTCTTAATTTTAAGTAGTAGCGAATGGAGAATTCTGATGCCAAGGGCTGATTGGAGGCAAGAGTTGACATCTTGGGAGCAGATGAGAGGAAATGGGATGTGTCAGTAAATCATGAACTGCCTCAAAAATCAAGGCAAGTGACACATAAATAATAGAGAAGGGAAAGCCCAAGGAGGGAGGGGGAGAGAAGAACATTGATGTGACAGGAAAATTGACCATTTCCTGCGTGAAAAAGCAAGGGGGGAAAAAACATTCCAAATATTATGCAGACTGTATCAGCAAAATGGGGTATGAGGACTGGAGCAGGGATGGATCAACAGGTGGAGAAGCAGACAGAGTCAGTGTGGGGAGGCACACTGGTAATGCTGGGTGTACAAAGCCACTGAAAGAAGAAGGAAATGAGGGTGAGAATTCCTGGAGAGATAAAGAAGTTGGCAGAAGCAAAGTGATTTGTAAGGGAAGGAGGAGGAAAAAGGCATAGACAGAGAAGAGTGGGATGTGCAAATTTTAAAAAAAGATCTTGTTTTCTTTCTTTCTTGATAGAAAATTGGCAAAAGTTTGTCTGTAAAAAGAATAGGAGGCAGAATATATTGTGGAGGAGTATTTATTTTTATCAGAAAAGCAAACCTTCCTAGGTTTGCCAGAAAAACTGATGGAGGGAGTAAATCTGGACTCCAGAATTCTCCTGGAGCTGCTTTTGACTACAAACTGAAGTGGTGTAGATGGAGGTGAATTGGGATGGAAGGTTGGGATATCAGACCTAGTTAGGTGTGAAAAGGCAAGAAAGATCTTACAATGAGGAGGGGACTGAAAGCAAATTATTTTTCTTCCTGTGTACCTGATGCAATTGAGTTGTGAAAAAGCTGACAGAATGTGAAGTAGTAATGAGGTTGGGAATATGGGCAGTGCTCACAGAAGCAGTTGAAGAATAGGAGAGTTAAGCCAGATCTGCAGCTGAGACACCAAGGTGATGGGGTGCCATGAGTACAGGTGGCTTGTCAGCAAAGAAGTTGCCATCATTGAGAGTGCAGCTGAAGGGCAGCTGAGAGCCAATTGGAGAGGAAGGTTCATAAGAAGTTAGATCTGTGGAAAATGGTAGTAATACTGAACAGGTGAGATGGCAGGACTCCTTGTTTCCTAGAAGAAAGTGTCTCTCTGCTGCCTTATTAGTTTAATAAGGTCATTTATTTTAAGTTAGAACACATATTTCATAGTTTTTGGCAGCATCTATAAAAAAGGGATTTAAAAAAATAACAATTGTCCATAATTGAAGGTGAGCTCTTAGTTATTGACTTACACAGCTTGTGTAAGTCCACACATTTATTTGTGGACATACCAAGATAAACCAGGACTACAGGACCCAGTGGAGCCCTTTTCTCATGGAGGGGAGAGCAATGGCTGCAGCTCTTCCAGTGGGGTCTCCCCAGGTGCCCCATCCCTGAGTGGGAGCAGGAATGGCTGTTGGGCTGTTAGCACAGTGCAGGTGTGTGATTCGATGCTGCCCAGCCTCCAGCAGTTTGGATTTTCAGGGCCAGTCAAGTCTTTTTTATCCCTAATTTCTGCTTCTGTCTGTAAGGAAGGTAGTGCTTCTTGCCGGCAGAGGTTGCTGCTGTTCTCTTCACCTCCTCCTCCTTTGGAGAGAGCTAACCTGTCATGTCAAGCTTTTAGCTGAAAGCAGTGGGAATTGTGAAGCTTTAATGTTTCCCAGACTGTAGTCTGCCACATTAACAAATCTTTCACTTTTCAGAAGATGATAGTGTCAATCACAGTGACAGGCTGAAAGACACCATTCATTGTTAATTAATTATTAGCTGTCAACTCAAAGACTTTGTTGAACTAAGAACATTCAGGCAGATTGTGGATTTCCTCTTTTTTAAACTTTATGTTTAAAGGACACTAAATACCCTTAATTATCAAAGTAAGTTGAAATCCTTTCATACCCCTTTCTTCTGCAGGTGACTGCTTCAGGTACAATATTAATTATAAATAGAATGAAGATTCTATAGCTTCTTATTGCTGATTTATGTTTTCATAATGGATGAACTAAAAAGAAAGAAGTTTCCTTTCTTTGCTTTGGTAACAGCCTGTGATCCCTGGGCTTCTTCTGAGTTCAGGTGTTTGGAGGAAATAAACAAAAGAAACTTGTGTTTCTGAGGTATGCCCGAGGGCTGTATGGTCTGGAAGGGGGTCTTGACTTTGACTACATGGTGTAAATCCTTGGATTTGTGTTATTTGAATATTTTGGATTCACTCTTCATGTCTTTGACCAAGCAAAACACAGAATGTCAGGGATTGGAAGGGACCTCAAGAGATCATTTAGTTCAAATGAGGGCAGCTTTCTCACTGAGGTTCTGCAGGTGGAAAATGAATTCTTGGGGCTTTTTCCTAAGCAATATTCTGACTTCCCAGCAATTCTGGCATGCTCAGCCATCAGCACAGAGCTCTCTGATGCAAGATCCTTGTGTTAATCATGATGATGCTTGTCTGGATATTCTTCAGGTTGAGGAGGCAATGGGAGTGCCCAGTCCAGGAAGGCAGCTCGAGCATGTAAGTGCTTGCATAATGTGCCTCTAAGTTTGGAAATACTGGCCATTCCTCTCTCCATTTCGGCCTGCCAAACATAAAGGGACACAGAACTACTTACCTACCTCACAGGAGAGTTCTGAGGCTTAATTAATGCATATGAGTAAAATGCTTTGAGATCCTCAGGTCATAATGATACTTAGCACTTTATATCTTCAAAGCCCCATACCCAATGCGAAGGAACTAATCCCAAACTAATTAGGCAAAAGGCACTATAAAAGTGCCAAGTGTTGTTATTTGCCTTAAAGTATTATTATTTAATCACAAATTGCCTCAAAGTGAAGTGTGACTGTATGAGATTAGAGGCATAGTAATTAAGGCCTTGATTTAATATTTTAAAATTATTCAGCATACTTCAACACAGCTCTTGAATTTTTTTTTTCATTCTTTCCCAAACACCCGGCATACATTTTAATTTTTATAAACGCTGCATCCTCATCACTTAATAGGCTTTCCTTCTTCTCTCTGTTGTGTGCCCTTAGGATGCTCAGTGCTGAGGGAAGATAGTTTGGTGAACAAGGATTTGGCCAAGTTGGAAGACAGCAGACTGAGTGCCTGTGTGTGAATTAAATATGACAAGGAGGAAATGTGTAAATAAAGTCTTTCTTGCATGTGTGGTAGGTATTTATGTGTGTGCTGTGTAAGTTCTTCAATGCAAAAGCAGCTATGAAAGCATCTGTCACCCCATATTAATTATTCTGCCTTTGAGATACAAACTGCAGTAGACCTTCTTAAAGATGACACTTCTCTGCATGTCAGGGAGCAGCTGTAGTTGTTAAGCTGATTTGGGAAGCAATGGCTTTGGATAAATAGTCTGGTGAAGTTCACCCCTCTGTGCAGAGGCCCAGCAAAATGTTGAAACACCACTTTTCTCCTAACTAAACCTGTTTTAAAGATGGAAGTGAATGTGAGGACCTTGTGTGCAGGAGTAGAATTCATCTACAGTGTTTTGATGGGTTGGGGGAAAACTCTGTCAATGAGAACTGACATATTTGCTTTTCTCTAAAGCAAAGGTTTATTAGTCAGATTAAATTACTTGCAGCTCATAACTGCATGAGGACTGGATGCAACATAACCATATTGTGCCACTGTAACTTTGCAGGCCTTGATGGAGATAATTCACAGTCTTGTAATGCTGTGAGAAGAGACTGTAATTAACAGTTGTGGTGGTGTTCTCTCCTCCTTTCCCCCACTTCTTCTCCACTTGGCTCCTGCTTATGCCTTAACCATCAGTGGGAGCTGCTCCTGGACCTGGTAACAGCCATAACACTGCCTGGAGTGTGGACTTTGATGTTTTGTTCTCATGAGAATATGACTATAGGTAAATTATCTTATTCCATAAATATTGGACAGACCAAGAGCCCTTTGAGCTTTCCTGCATGGCAGAGGGCTGCACACCAGCATCTCCCCTTGGGGGATGCTTGCTTAAAGTTCTGCACTTCTGCTCCTTGACAGATAATTGGTAAGTGACTATTGACATGCTGAAACTTTGAAATCTGAGCTAAGTGAGATAAATGATTGATTGAGCATGTATAATCCATTAGATGTAAACCATTGACCAAATCTGGGACTTGGATTGGATTCAACTGCCCTTAGACTCCTCTCTGAGAAAGAGTTTAAAAAGCAAAGGGGTCCTTTCTGACCCTTGTGACTCAACAGGAGGGTCTTCCTGACAGCTTGTCTGCTGCTCTTTGCAGTAAATAATCAAGTGTATCTTGACATTAAATCTCATAAACAGCTGTTGCATTTACTATTAAACTTTATTAAAGCACTGTCTTACATTAATAAACATTTCATTACTTCTCTTTTCTGAGTGAAAACAGTAACAGCCATGCAGATATTAACTTTGCAGAATCACTGCAGTCTAGTGAGAAGGTATGTCTGTAGCAGGAGAAAATGAAATGTGGATTGCAGCAACATTGTGC
Source organism: Turnix velox (assembly GCA_013400935.1). NCBI lineage: Eukaryota > Metazoa > Chordata > Aves > Charadriiformes > Turnicidae > Turnix > Turnix velox. Next base: position 869,846 of record VZTY01007850.1, on the reverse strand, counting down.
TTCCCAAGAAGCATCACTGCAAAGGCTGTTACCAAAACAATCAAAATCCCACATTTTTGGGATAGCTCTTCTGATTCCAGATGGTTTCAGAAAAGATTTGAGGCCAGGAATTACTGACTTTGGTCTGTATGAAATCGGAGAGCATTGCTTAGGTTGGTAAGGCTGGGCCAGGCTGTGGAATAATTTGAAGGGTACTTGTGTCTCAGTTACTCTGAGGCATGCAAAATGCTGCACTCCTTAATTCAGTTTTGAAGTGGACATACTTTGAGGGTGTTCATGGTGCAGCCACATTTACTTTCAAGGCTTAAGTGTCTGACTTGTTTATCTTGTATATTGGAAAAGAAATTCAGCTAGTGTAGTGCTAAGCTCATTTGTAAGGGATCAGATGTTCTGCTGCAGAACTCCCACCCCCCAAGGATGCAGCACTGTATGGCTGGTCTGGAGATTCATGCAACTCTTTGACACCTCAAAGCTTTGAGGTAGTTTATTTGTCAGCATGAGGTACTAGCAGGTCTCTGCTTATTCTTACCTTGCATTTACTGAGGCAGTCTGCAGTCTTCTGCAGTGTAGGTGCATTACTTTTGCAATGAAAGCCAGAAATCAACTAAGCTTTTCTTCCTCCTGGAATTAAAGGATCAGCAGCTCATCCTAACAAAACCCAACAACACAGGAGAGATCTTTAAAATGAATAGCTGGACTTGGAACTTGTGCTTAGATTCATGAGTCTGTTTTAGTGGTAATCTTATTGGTAGCATGTGTTTTGATAGGAGAACTTCAAGAATGGAGAGCATCTCCTATGAAGCAAAGCAAACAGGGTGCTGCAGACAAGCTGGTTCATCCTGGAGAATAGAAGTTCTTATTGAAGAAACCCTCTCCTGATGCTTGCCCTTGATTCTAAGGGAGGAAAAGGAGAGAAGATGGAACAATGATGTCTGCTGTAATTGGGATCATATTTTGGTTAGAGTTCAACAGATAGAATTAGATAGGCCTGCTTAGGTAATGAAGGAAAGAGCTCAGGCTAGTGAAAATCAGTGTGGCTCTACTAAAGGGATTTTAGCTTTTATTAGCTCAGCATCTCTGTGCATTTGTGGTGATAAAGCCTGCTGAGGGGTCTAAAACTTGATGTTTCCATGCTCAAACACACACTGAAGTGGGTGATGTTAATGTCTTCCCACTGCTCACACACCTTGGCAAAAGATGAGGTGAAATGAAGTGCTGACCTAAAAGACAAGAGCCCCTGAGGAGCCAGGTGCTATCAAAATGTCATCTAGATAAATAAGGACCCGAACTACTACTATCTTAAGTAGCTAGGCTATTGATTAAAGAATCATGATAAATGAGTATAGGGCTGTGAATTAGATCAATACCATCAACCTTAAAAGTCAATCTCCTGTACCTGCTTGAACAAAGACACTAAAAAAATGCACTCAGGAGAATCACAAATCCTTGGGCTGATGGTGGCCTCGAGGCTTTAAGTTTTTCCCTCCAGTTGCTTTTTCTCCTTCGTTTTTCTGAATAAATTTCAAAGAACTGATAGGAGAGATGTTTATGCCTGCAAATATTTCATAGTTCACAAACTTAAGAGAGACTACCACTCACCAAAATCTGGGTTTTGGAGTAGCTAAGGCTACCTTCAGGGCATTTTTATGTAGCTCTTGAAAGGGAAGTTTTCTGTGGTAGTCATTGTGCTAAAGTCAAATCCTCAACTATAGTAGACAGACAAAGACTTGGAGTAAGTCCTCACCTGCAAAATAAGAAAATAAGGAAACTCTGAAATGTGTTTATTTCTTGGAAAGAGAAATGTGCTTGTGAAATTAAGGGAAAAAAAAAAATAAGAATTTCTGCAGGATAAGGAATGAATTACTAGGTCTTGGAAAATGAAATACCCTTGCTTTGTGGGGTTCTCTGTTTAAGACTTGAGAAGGGGTAGATGGACATTTTAGCCTGCCAATTATTGGAGCAATCTAGAAGTGGTGATTCTATGCTGAATCAGAGCACGTGTCTTCCAGTAGGACCCTGTGTGGACATAGGTTTTGTTAAAGGTCTGTTTCTCAGATCATACTGGCCTTTTCTCATAAGCTTCAGTGAAGCCACATAACCTTTTCCAATCTCTGTTTTTGCATATATAAACCTGAAACTATCTTTTATGTGCATGCCTTATTGGATATTCAGATGATTCATGATTTCCTATTTCCTACTACTCCTTTCTGTTATTCTTGCAGCAAAATTGCTCCAGGGTTTCTTAAAGTACCTTCCTTCATTTGCCTACATCTCTACAAAATGAAGATGTAAAAATCCCTGTTTAGTTGCTAGTAAAGACTGCTAAGGATGTTTGATAGAAAATATTTCTTTTGTTTTCTTTTTGTGGGTGAAATCCTAGCATACCCAGTCCTTATTCTTGCCCTCAAAGACTTTTATTCTTTAATGATGGTTAATTTCAGAAGTTATGGATATGTTATTTATGTGAAAAGGGGACTCCCAACAGTGCTTCTGCACTGAGATAGGACTCAATTAGCACAGACATTACCCACAAAGGTATATTTTTCTTGAGGCTGTGGTTGGAAAGTTTCATGCAAACCAGAATCTGTTTCTGACTGTATATACCCATTGCTGAGACAGTTTTGTCTTATGATGCTATTAAGATGCTTTGCCAATACTAATATGAAAACTGTATCTGTGCTGGTAAACTGTATATGTGTTGATTTTAATAGAGCACTCTTGTCATCTGACATCTTAAGATGAAATTAACCCCCTGTGCAGATATCTGGCACTTGTACATCACTTGAGTCATCTTCTGACACGTTAATTGTGATTGAAATGATACCCAGCTCTTCTGCTCTTTTACTTCACAGAAGTGATTTTCCTGCAAGCAAGGCAACATCTCTTAAAGCAAAACCCTCTCCTTCACAGCAGCATCCTCATCTTCACCTTCAGAATGCTGATGGTTCTACCAGAAATGAGAAGGTCTCAAGAAAAACAACCTTCTGGTGAGTAGTGGTTGCAGGGAATGCTTGGGAGCATGCTGCCATTCATAGAGGCCATCATAAACAGCAGGCTTTAGTGCACAGGGAAGAGGACTTCATCAGGAGTTAGGTGTCTCCTACAGGGGGTTTCTTTTCCCCATTCTGTAAGGGTGTAGCAGGACATCATGTTGCTTTCAATCTTCACAAGATGGTTCTTCATGGCAAAAAAAAAAAAAGAAGGAAAAAGTTAAGGAAATATTTGCTGCTGTTGGAAAGATTTTCCCAAATCCTGGTTCTAGAAAACTAAAGAAAATTTAAAAATGGACTCAATTAGAAGCCCTAAATGAGGATCATAATGAGATAACCAAAGTCTTGCCAAGTGAATTTAATCACTTACTGATCCCAACAGCCACACAATTCAACTCTTTCTTAGTATAATTAAGCAAGCGACAATGAGGATGCTATTCCAAGACACAGTAATGAGTTGCTGTGGGGCCTGAATTCAGCTGGAGGGTATTTCCCATTAAATATTTATTGTATGTGCAGCTTCTTCAATAGCTAGAAATATAGAACAGGAAATTTAGGCAAATAACCTCTTTTCTGAAATTAATCTGTGAAAACCTGAGGAACTGTGGTCACTTGGTCTTTGCACTGGCTGTTATTTTTGGCCTGCGGGCTGCATTCAGCATCAATAAAAATCATAGTCTGTGAAGGAAGAAAGTAAATTGGTGGAAGTTAGAATGCAGGAAAATAAAAATGGAAGGGGAATGAAGAGGAAATAGGAATGTGACAAACCAATTAGGGAGAGTACAGATGATAAAAGTCAACAGGAATTAACTAATGATGGACTGTAGAATGAAGAAGGACTAGAAGGCTTGAGGGGAAAAGAAAGGAAGGAACTGGATAACAGAGATGATGGTATGGGCCAGTGAACTAAAAAATAATAAGACTTTTAAGCATGATGAACATTTAATTCTGAATCCAGGGAGAAATGAAGTTTGCTTTCATCACATTTCTTTAGATATATTATAGGGCCTATGGAAGTCACAGACAGCCTATGTTTAACTGAAATTGTAGAAGAAAAGCTCTGTCGTGGCCTCAGGGTTTTATAGAATTTGCACATACACAAACCAGGAGAGAATGCAGGACACTATTTAGGTTTCAAAACTGAGCTGGGGTCTTCTCAGCTATTGATTTTCCAGACTTGAAAAGAGGAGACTGCTTTGTTGTTTCTCAAATGTTTTGGTCATCTTCTGTACTGTCTCATGATCATCCTTATGATAAAGGTAAAATTAAAGACAATGAAATTTGTTCATCACTACTCAGGGAGTACCCAAAGTCGGGTCGGATGATGTTGGTAGTGGCTTCTTTTTAAATGCAACTGGTACATGATAAAATGTGTTCCTCAGCTTTTTGGACTTTCTAAACATCTTTCCCAGTGTGCTTGAATCATGTCTTTGGGGTGTATTGGAATCACAAGTAGAAGCTGCTATGTAAATAATATTAATTCCTCTCATACTTGCTAAATGACACTCATAATTTAAAAAAAGTTTTTGGCAATAGGATCAAATTAACTTGATGAGAAAGCTCTTTTTTTTTTATTTTTTTGCTTGGGAAGTGCTAGGAAAGCTGCGAGACAGGAGGTGCAATTAATTATCTCACTTGGATTAAAAGCTCTTTTATTTGATATTTGATCTCTTATTACTTGATTTCCCATAAAATTGCTGGAAACGTGCAGTCCCACTTAATAACTCATTAGCACTGCAGTGTGGTATTTGTAAGGTGGTCAGGTTTGTATATAATAAAGCAGTTGCTGGCTAGCAGTGAATGACTTGAGCCATAATTAATTAATTAAATGTGTGTAAAACACGGTTCATTAACAAGGTGTGTGACAATCTCACGGCGTCCAATGCTGTCCCTCTAATTGTGTAATGGGTGTGATGCTGCTGCAGTGCTGCTTCATTAGTTTCCAGCTTCTGTTGCTGCTGTTTAGGTAAAAGCCCTCTGATTTCCAGGCCTCGTTCCAGTGATGTGGAAGCTTTGGAAGAAATAGTTTACGGTAACCAATCGAACAGCATTTCTTACTGTTTTCACTTAAAACCCACACAATTAGAAATTATTGCTATAGCTTAGCAGCAGTAGCAGAACATTTGCTAGGGAAGCTGGAAATCTCAGTTCAACTGTAGTTCAAGCAATAACTATTCTTTATACTCAATTATGCACTGTGTAACCCATTAGGGAAGTCTGTGGTTTCCTGATTTAGGGTTTGATTTTTTTCCCTTCTGTGTTACAGCAAGGTTGCAACTGGCTACAAGTATATTAGAAATTGGTATGATTGTACAGTTATTCTGCAGGCTGCCTAATTCTAGCCACTGTATTTATCTGGTATATTTACGGACAGAACACAGCCAGGAGGTTCAGATCTTTAACACAGACATTATCAGAGGGACAATGCTAATCTGTGGAACTGCTGCTCTTGAGGTGTAAAGCCTTTAGAAAGTCATTCTTCTGACTAGTAGTCATTCTGGACCTACTAGATCCAGAAATTAGTAAATATTTGGCCCAAATGGTGATTGTCTGCTCACAGTTGGGTTCAATCTCCATGAGAATCATGTTGATTCACACTGGCAACGTCTTGCTTTGATTTCCTGAATCAACCAGCCAAAATTGTTTCTGAACTTTTGAGACCTTGCTGATATGAAGTTAACAAAATCAATTACAGGAGGTATGAATCCCTACTGTAGTAGTGTATAGGGATTTTGGGATTATTGCTCTGCCTTTGCTTAAGATAAATTGAATCATGCTGAGTGTGAGATTCAGGTTGTGATGCTCTCATAGTTTTCCTCCTTGTTGGAGTGTCTCTGTACTCAATACTGTTTTGTGATTAGGAGGGCAGGTGGGCTTGTGATGTTGATGCTGTGGTTTCTGCTGCCTTGTTTCTGAAATGAGTTCCTGGAGGGCTTTGATATTGATGCAAAAAGCATGCAGTGAAGATGTTGGTGATGGCTCTGGCTGTTGTTCAGAAATATAGTTTTAGTGTTACTGTCATATTTGACAGGTAATTAGCTTTCTGTTCTTAATATTTACTGTAGTCAGAGCAAGTGCAGATAGTTTCCTTCTCCAGTGAGTGCACTGTAAACTATTAAAGAGGTTATGATGGGATAAAAAATAGCAATGGTTGTTTCATGATTCTTGTGCCTTCCACATAATAATTTTCACATCTAAGGTATGACTTCTGGGTTTGCCTTGTTTTGGAGTTAGTGTGCTATGTTCACCATAAAAGTAATCCCTGATGGTTTCTCCTAGCAGACGAAGGACTTTCTTCTTCTGTTACTCAGATCCCTGTGGATTATCTTTGACCCTTGGATTGGGTTGTCTGAGCTCTCACAGTTGACCTTGCCCAAAATGTTACTGAAGTGCTGGCATAGAGCTTTTATCTCTTTTTTGATAACATATCTAGCTATCAAGGCCCAAGAGAAAAAAAATAATCAACTGCATGGGGAATGAGAACATCATCTCCAGTTTCCAGAGTTGCTCTGATTCCATTTTATTGCCATAAGCTTGAACAGGAGAAAGTACTTATGGGCCAAATATGAATGTGCAAATCTGGTCTTCCCACCCATTTACCTTGAGCATCTCTCTCATGCCAGTTAGTGCTGCCAGTGCCTTCAAAGCCATTAGTCGTCATTTCAGTGTTTTAAAGACTTATCTTTCAAGTTCTCCTGTAATATGTTTCTTTCCAGAGGTAGGCAGTTCTTTTTGAGTGGTGATTTCTGAGAGCTTTTTTTTTTTTTTTTAATACAGAGGGTTCTTTTAAAGAAGGATATATTATTTCCCCATCTTTGAGTCTTCTTTCCCCCCATTATTACAATTTTCAAAAATGTGGATGCTCCTAATACAGCAGAGACCGTTCCACAGCTCTGCCTTTAATGGAGTGAGCAGATTGCAGTAAGAATGCGGTGCTGCTCAGTAAATTTAATGACTTTATGAAGATAAATGTTTCCCTTCCAAAGCCCCTTCTTGTCAGAATACATTTAATACCGCCATTCCTTTGAGAACTAAATTCCTGTAGCACTTTGCAGCATATTAGCATGTTTTTCTCACCACATGAAATTGCACTTCAAGCAAGAAATAATAATGTTTCTGCATCCCCTTGTACATTTTTATTACTGCCAATGAATAGGAGTAAATTAACTATTATGGCTAACATTATTCACAGGGACAAATTCCTAACTCATTTTACAGAGAATAATAAATAACTGAATAAATAAGATGCCTTTAATTTCACATGTGAATTATCAAAGATTCCTCTGAGTGGGAGGAATCAGGGCCAGTTGACTTCACAAACAAAACACAACTCTCTAAGAGAAGTTAGATGTGTGTCCACTCATCTTTATTTTCTTTCATCATCAAAAGGTATAATTATCCTTATTACATGTGATTCCTCTGAAAACAGGTTTCTCTTGTCTGATTATTTGTTTCTGTATATGTTTATCCAAATAATCTTGGAGATGAGCCACATTTTGTTGTTAGTTGCTTGGATGCTGCTCTGATTGATGGCAATTACCATATGGTTTGCTTCACCCACAAACCTTTGAGTGCTTCTTAAAGACAGAGATGTTGTACCTTTGTACAAGAAGGGAAACTAAGGCTCAGAGAGATAGATGTTTTGTAGCAGGTTACTCAACCTAAGAGAGTCAAAACTTCAGTAGATCACAATATCTTAGGCCATGATGAAGACTACCCCATCACTTGATAGAACTGAGTTGCACAAAAAATGCCAAGGGGTTCATCCTTTTTATAGTGTGCTTAAAAAAGACTATTAGAATATAAGTATACTTCTGTATTATGCATCAGGACTAAAAATTTCAATGAAAATAAATAGCCCACAATTTTGTAAATGGAATATTTGTCCATGAATTCTTTTCACTGGAAAAAAAAACCCCATAATTTCCTGCTTCTTCAAAATCTGGTGATATTAAATTAAAATATTCCACTGAATCAAAATGGTACTTAAGCAGAAAATTTTACTGTTGTTTTTGAGTCTCTTAAATGATATTTTACAGCTTGTGTGCTTAATAATTTTGTCTGTTTTTCTGTCTGTCTGTGCATGCGCTTGCACACCTCAACTTTGGCTTCATTCTGAATTGTGGCTGCATGGTTTTGTTCTCACAGCACATGCAGGAGGCCAACATGTGGACTGGCTATGGTGGGGAGATTCCTTCTAACCATATTTGCCACCTACTTCACTTGACCAATTCACAAGGGTTTGCCTTAAACCTTTAGATTGTGGGAGGGGAAAAAAAGCTGGTATATTGAGGTAATAAGGGCCAAATTTTGTAATAATTAATTCTCAAAGTGCTAACAGCACTACCAGTGCCTGAAGGGGCTACAGGAGAGCTGGAGAGGGGCTGTTTGCCAGGGCATGGAGTGACAGGATGAGGGGCAATGGCTGGAAACCAGAGTAGGATATCTTCGGATGAGACATTAGGAATAAGTTCTTCCCCATGAAGGTGGTGAGGCACAGGCACAGGCTGCCCAGAGAGGTGGTGGGCACCCCATCCCTGGAGGCATTTAAGGCCAGGTTTGCTGAGGCTCTGAGCAACCTGATCCAGTGCAGGATGTCCCTACTCAGAGCAGGGGGTCAGACTAGATGGCCTTTGAAGGTCCCTTCCAACTCAAATCATTCTATAATTCTGTGCTGTCACTGGGTGTTGGAGGCTGAGAAGGAAGCAAAGTGTGAACTCACAAATTGTAATGCAGTGCCTGGCTTTCTGTTTGAAGTGCTGTATGTGAGAAACAATAATTGCCAGCCTTAGGTCTTGCTGGAAAAGTGGAGTCTCCACAGTTTAACATACATCATCACAGTTTTTAATTTTTTTTTAGTTATACTTTGATTTCTGCTATTTAAAGATAATCCACACAAACGTTTTTGACTGAACGGAAAAGGATTGATGAAAAATGTCTGTCCTCCTTGAAAACCTGAAATCCTTTCTTGGAAGCCCCTCCAACCTTCAGTTATCACATAAAGGATGATGTCATTCTGGCTGGTCTTTTGTGGTGGAAAACCATTCCGCTCTCTTGCTGTTTTCTAGATGAGGAAAATTTGGCATTCCCCGAGAGCAGCAGAGAAAGAAAGGACGGTGTCTCTCCACCAGCCCTCACCCTGATACTTTTTTTTAAATTCTTATTCTGGCAGGTTTTACTAAATGAAACGCCGCAACACTTCCCACGGCTGTGGACGGCCGATTCTCCGTCAAGGAGCGGCAGAGCCGGGCTCGTACCTCGGGGGTCCCCGGTAGCCCCGGGCCGGGCACTAGAGGGAGCGCCGATCTCGCATCCCGGCATCGCCACCGAACCCTCCTTTGTATCACTTAGTCACTCTGGGTTTTGATTTTTTTTTCCTTTCCTTCCCCTCTTCTATTCCTCTGCAATAACTGTTGTAAATTAAACAGTCGCTTCTCTTCCTCTGGTTTCAAAGCATCAAAGATGTCTGTGGGCCCGTTACCTTTGATGCTGGTTTCCTGTTAGAATGCGTGTTTTGGCGTTGCAACATCCTGAAAAAGTTTAATCTGAAGCAGAAGAGCTGTAAAATGAAGAGAACAATTATATACAGCCCAGAGCTCCGGGCAGCTGAAATGACAACAAAGTTTCATCTGTTTATTAGGAGCTCTGTTTCTGATAAAATACTATTAGCGATTTATGAAGAGGAGAGGACTTTGAAATTGAATATCTGCCAATTAAATTGGAAAAAAAAATCTTAATATATGAAATGCTTTTAAAAGTCAAATAGCATCTATTAAAACTCCAGATTCAGTCAGTGAGATCAGGCTGTACCCTGGGTACGTGTTGAAGGAAAAACATGACAGAACCTTTCCTGGGAAAGGGAGGAGATCTTGTAGACAGAAAAAAAGAAGAATTAAAACAGTCTTTGACTCTGCAAAGAGAATTTCTATGTAAAGATGGCTACAGTTGTCACGGCAACTTTGCTTTTACTAGTGCTCCAAATATGGGTTCTGAAATCTTTCCCCCCCCACCCCAAATAAAGAAACAAACTAAACCCCCTAGATTTCTTTAGGTAATTTTTATTTTTCAGTAGAAAACGATTGAATATCTGAGGACTGACATTCCTTCCAAGATGAAATAAAGGAAAATCACCCGACATTTGGAACTGACACTTGTGTCTGTAACCTGTCAGTTAGTGATCAAAGTCTGATGTTTACCTGTGCAGATGAAGGTGCCTGCTTGGAGCTCTGGGCCAAAGAAGAAAAAAAGACAGTGACTATCTTTAACATGGAAGCACTTTATGAGCTCTTTAGTTCTGACAGTGTCTTTTTATTGTGTGTTTTCACACCACTTGGCCATTGTACAGTGTTGATTCACATACTGTAGTGAGTCACTAAACCCCTCTTTCTTTGATCATGGAGAAGAGCACCTTTACTTGACTCTCTGTAAGAAAGAAGATGGCAGGGCAGCCTGGGAGAGCGGATTTGCTGTTCCCTTTGCTGTACCATCCCTGACTGAGTGGAACTGTGGTGGTCTTTTCTGTTCTATCACATTCTCACCTGATTGACTGTTGAAAGATTGACAGTGCAGTGATACTGGGCTTACTGACACTTGGGTCTTGCAGCTGTACCCTCATGGGATCCTCTGCTTTCCATAGAAAACACCATCTTTTGCTGTGTGCAAGTGTATGACTGTTTACAACATCCAGCAGAAGGATCTCAGGGCTGGTGATCAATACTTTAAAGTTCAGCAGCAGTAACAGCAGTATTTTCTGTCTCTGTACCTATGGGCCAAAAGTTTGCATTGAATCCCCCAATATAATTTTGACTGAAGCTGTCTCAGCTTTTATTATTTTGTCACAATAACACTGTCAACAATCCTTGTTTATACTGATAATGCAAAAAGAAAGACAGTCTTGTACTGAAAGCCCAGGGTTCAGCTTCCTGACCTGCAGTAGAGGAATATGAATAATTCCTTTTTTTCCCTCTGTCTTACAGTGCTTAAAATGAAGCTCTGCAGGGCAGATGCTGTATCATAGCATGTGCCTATGTGGTACTGAGGATGTGCTGTGATCTCAGCTGTGCCATCAAAGTGGTGCTTTATCACCTGTAATGTCAAAGAACAGATGTAGCTCAGTTTTTCCTGGACTATAAGAAGGGTTTATATTCTGCCTGTGGCATCACACTTGAAAATCAGTATGGAAAAGTTGTTTCTGAACATGTTAATAATACAGAAAATTCATTACAATCCTTACTTTTAACAATGGTTTCTGTGTAGCTGTGCTGTGATACTCCACTGGTTGAACTTGATTGCCATAGAACATACTGAGCAGAGACGTTATTCACCCTTTGAGGTAAGGACTTTCTGCTCTATAACTTGTAGAGTATCATGCATAACCCACTGTGGTCTGTGAATGGGTCCAAACCAGTTCTGTAACACAGATGGGTGAATGCCAGTTACAAGGATGTGTCATCCATTTCCAAAGCCAACCATATAGTCCAGTGTTGGTTGGTTAAAAAAGATCCAGACAGAAAGATCATCTCTATGTGTGAAGCTTGAGGGAATAAGATGAAATATGGGTAGCTGGGATGGAAAAAATTATAATGCAGTGTATTAAGGGGTTCCATAACCACTACTCACATTGACAGAATGAGTCAATTATATATTTTCTTTGATAGAACCTCTGATAAGCGTAAGACTAAATAGATGTGTGAAAATAAATTCTTACTGCCGGAGGGATGTATTCACTGATCTCTTTGCTGTTTCTGATCTGGTTTGCAGATAGTACAGCTAGAACAGATGATCTGATAACTTTGTCTCTTAGTTTGGATTCCTTTCATAATCAATGGGAATTATGTTTTTTCTAGACTGTGGTTTATTTATTTGGTCCCTTTCTGATGTGAAATCTCTCTCTAGAGGCTATAAAGTCATACTGGAGAAGTAGCACAAATGGAAAACTCCCTATTGTACATCTAAGTCCAGTTCCTTCTCCACCCATCAGGACCATATAATCCTAAGGATGCATTTGCCTGGAAGCTAGACTGGAACTGATGAAAAGGTGTTTCTGAAATCTCTTTTCCATCAGCATTTTCAGGAGCTAATGGTATTTTGAAAGTCCAGACTTAAGTGTGTAGTTGATTTGCATTGGCTGAGTCTCCCTTAAGTGAAGCTATTAGTGTTCAAAGGCCTCAGTGGATACCTATTTGCCAGAGGACAAATACATTTGTGCCAAGGAGGGAAAATTTTCCTCAAGTCACACCAAAGTTCTTGACAATTTCCTCATTGCAAAGTCACTTTTTGTGACTTTGTTACTCTCCTGAAGGTATATTGATTTTATCCTTTTGTGGAACATGTAAAGAACTTGTCTCCACTCCTCCAGGTTTGAATGCTTCTGTGATAAATAGTTCAGAAAAACATTGTGGTATGTAATGTATAGCTTAATGAAAGTTAAGCTACCCTGGCATTTGCTACTATGTAAACACCAGTTGTTAGGAAATGATAAGCATTATTGATATCCCAAATGTATGTATTAGGGGGAACAATGTTATGTAAAATGTTAACATCTGTCAAGACAATATAAACAATTATAAGTAACTTCTTTTAATGATGCAATTACACCGTAACAAAAGGTACACTGTAAATTAACATGACACCACACCAGGTTTATGTATCTCAGGGAATAAATTCCAATCTAGCTAAGAAAACAAACAAAGTTTCCAGAGAATCCCTTTGGAAAAAAAAATAACTCTGCTAAACCTTTACGAAATAAAGTCTGGGAACTGAGATTGTTATTAAATCTGACCTTGATCAGATTTTTATTATGTCAGAAAAAATGGTTCTTAAGAGACAGAGTTGTCATGGGATTAGAGTACATCTACAGCAAGATGTTTCCATGGCAACAAATCAAGCACCATTTCCTAAGTCTGCAGTCGTCTGCTTCAAAACCATGAACTTAGCATTGAATAATTATAGAGAAATGCAGTAATGTTGTGTAAAGAGAAGGGGGGAAATAAATCAATCTGGAGGCAGTGATTTATTTTAAAATGCCAATTAACCCCATCAACGTGATTGTTTGGAGCTTCTGTTGGTGGCGACAGGTCCCACGTAGGTATTTGGTTTTACAAATTGAAAGCATAATTTTTTTGTCACACATAACCTTAAAAAAAGTGAAAGACGAATCATAATTCCCCCAGAATTAATGAAGTCTGAAAGTTATGTACAAAAGCTGTAATAGAAATTCAGAGTTGTGTCAGAGACTCCAGGCGGCAGTAGCACACGATGCTCTACCTGAATTCTCCTCATGTTTGAAGGATCTGAAAACATACTTGATATGGGTACGTGTTTAGTCTCCTACAACCAATGAGCTATCTAAATTCATAGGCTCCAATGTCACACAGCTGTAATCTTGGTGGAAAGTTAAACCAGTGAACACATCACCACTCACAACTTGGGGAGCGAGTTAAGGCCATTTAGTTTATCAGTCTTTTTCCCATTCTGCCATAATTGTATTATGAATGTATTGTTCTCTTCCAGAAGCCGTACCTTCTGAATTTCTCTGCTATGTAATATCTGTCTCACTTTTTTTCCCCTTTCCCTCCTACAAAATGGAATATGCTCTTCCACTGCAGTTACTGGGAGCCACCAGTGTGCACTCGCAGCCAAGAAGGCCAACCAAATCCTGGGTTGCATCAGGAGGAGTGTGACCAGCAGGTCCAGAGAGGTGATTCTGCCCCTCTACTCGGCACTGGTGAGACCCCACCTGGAGTATTGCGTCCAGTTCTGGAGCCCTCAACACAGGAAGGACATTGAGCTATTGGAGAGGGTACCGAGGAGGGCCACAAAGATGGTCAAAAGGGCTGGAGCAACTGCCCTATGAGGACAGTCTGAAGGAGTCAGGGTTGTTCAGCCTGGAGAAGAGAAGGCTCAGGGGGCACCTCATAGTAACTTATCAGTACCTGAGGGGGTCCTACAGAAAGGCAGGGGAAGGAATTTTTAATACGATATCGGGTGGGAGGACTAGAAACAATGGATGTAAATTGGAGGGGGGTAGATTTAGACTTGACATAAGAAAGAAATTCTTTACAGTGAGGGTGGTGAAACAGTGGAATGGGTTGCCCAGAGAGGATGTGGATGTCCCTCTCTGGAGGTGTTCAAGACTAGGCTGGACAAGGCACTGGGCAGCCTGATCTAGTGGGAGGTGTCCCTGCCTATGGCAGGGGGGTTGGAACTCGATGATCTTTAAGGTCCCTTCCAACCCAAACTATTCTATGATTCTATGATTTCCTGGGTATCTCTGGGATGTATTGTACCACCAGCTTAGAAGACAGGCTGTGCTTTGACATTGCACCTGATGAGTGATCTTTAATAAAAGGACACAAGTTCAATGCACAAGCAGAGAAAAAGCAAATTGCCCATGTCTGCTTTCATCATTTTGGGTGCCTGCTGCTCCATGATGGGGAGGCTGGAAGAGAGTTCTTTTAGCAGAAGAAACCATAGGCTTGAGGCTCAATAGTGACATGCTGTCCAGCTGTTGCAATTGCTCACGCAGCTGTGTGTTCTCTTCCCCAAGCTCTTGCTAGCAAGAAAACCGTAGGATGGGTCATTCCTGTGCATTTATTCCAGCTTGTAATAGTTTGATTAGCACCAGTCAGGGTTTCAGCATTAAGTCATAGAAAGCCAGCAGAGACAGAAATGTGCTAATGTTGGACTGCAGCAGATCTACTGCCACAAACAGGGTAACACTGAATTGTCCTCTGACTGCAATATCAGTTCTAACAAAGAGTGTGGCTTTTACACTCCAGTGTGAGAGTGGTCTTCAGAGCAACTGGTGTAGCCTATAATCTCATCACAGTTGCTACCTTCTCTTTTGCTTGTTTTGTACAACCCAGCCTCTATTTCTGTGGTACAAGGAAATTTGTTGCCCAATGAATCAAAGTCCTGCTCCAAATTAGGTCATTTGATACGTGTGAGGTGTCACCACTCAGATTTTTCTCAAGAAATCCTTGTTCCAATGTGGGGAAAAAGCTGAGATAGATCTGGATTTGTACAGGACAAATTTACCTGCCACAGGAGGTTAACATCACACTTTAAACCAGAAGCTGTACCTTATTTTAATTCAAAAGATATATGGGGGAATTTGTGTAATTTTAAAATCAGTGAGTCAGAACAAGGTAAATGCTGCAGCTGAAACTTTCATGTAGTTTGAAATTATGGGAATCTTCTGCTTATGTCTGCACAATTTACAGCCATTAAAAACATATTATTGCTGTAGAAAATGGGAAAATTGTTTGTTCCCCAAAGGTGTAAGAAAGATGATGCTGTTGTTCACAATAGGGAATTATTAATAAAGATGGAAAAGTGATCCCACTCTGAAATACATGATGTTTTAGTATAGCTAAAAATAATGGTGACGATCTGAGTTTTTAATGGGACTATACTGATAAATATTTGTATTTCCTGTCCTTCATGAATGTTTCTTACAATTATCAGCCCATCACTGAAGGAAACAGCCAAAAATCAAAAGAAACTAACAGCATGACTATGGTGTCACAGATTTTAGTGATTTTTCTCTCCACAGCAGTCCTGTGAGGTGGGATGAGGTCTTTATCTTCATTGTTACTATGGGAGAGACTGAAGAGAAACTTCTTTTCCTAATGACTACCTTGATACCTTTGCAAATCCCAGGTAGAGCTTAGCTGCACCATTAATTACATGAAAACTCTGGAGCCTAATGACTTGCCCAATACTGCAGAGTTGTATTTAGCTGATCATGAGTTTGAACTAACATTTTTCAAGGCTGTGATTATGTTTCTAACTCTTGACCCATTCTTT
Source organism: Turnix velox (assembly GCA_013400935.1). NCBI lineage: Eukaryota > Metazoa > Chordata > Aves > Charadriiformes > Turnicidae > Turnix > Turnix velox. Next base: position 854,046 of record VZTY01007850.1, on the reverse strand, counting down.
TTAATGAGGCCCAGGCTGTTTGGTAGTGATGTTCCAGTGTTTTGGGACAGTAGACAGACACCCTATGGTGGAGTGGGCAGGCTCTTTGATGGAGGAAATCAACTGTTAGGTGAGATTAGTGTTCACTAAGCTTCAGCTCTCTCTGAATGACTGTGATGCAGCAAAGTTATGTGAATTTGAGGGAGATTAAAGATGCTATCATTAAAACCAGCCAGGAAATGGAAGGCTATTTCAAGAATTCATGCAAATGGGCAAAGCCTGGTAGGGGTGGGTTTGTACAGGACTCCTGTGAGCCATTTGTCTCCAGAACTGAGGAGATGATGATGTCTCAGGTGGATGGCTTAAGTTTTAATTTAAAATGCACAAAAGATGAAAGCTACTGAAGGCTTGTGAAAATGGGTTTGAGAGTGAAGCATGGGCCATTAAATGGCATAAAAGTGCTCCAGGAAAAACAAAAGAGCTGAGCCATGCCCCTTTCATTAACTCATGTACTCCTGTGTCATGGATACATTTCTAGAAATATCACCTTGTTTTCTTTCACTCAGTAATTTTCAAGTTAATGCTGAAGACTTGAGTCATATTTTTACAAAGCTTGCTACCTTATTTTCAACAGTAGGAGGCTGTAGAGGTGCCCATCCCACAGACCCTTAGATGGAAGTCCTATCCTTGATGGATGTCTAAAGCAGAGATGGGTTAAATCAACTGGTGTAGATTAAAAAAGCCAGAAGTAACCCAGAAACATTAGGACTTGTTTTTTGTGCTCAGGTCAACCTGTTTATTTACAATTTGATTTTTTGCAACCATACTCTCACAAGCTCCAGCCCATTCTCAGTTTGGTGTGTTTCTGTGACATACACTATCACTAGTGATTATTGTGTTGTGAAAATGTCTAATTATTACTTAAATTTCTTCTAGTATCCCAGCACTGAATTTGGCACTTTCTCCAGGAGAGCATACTCTCCTTGATGGATGGACAATGGAAAGAAGGTGAACACCAACCACAGCCTTGACTCACCTGGTGTAAGGTCTGCATGGATCAGAAGGCTTTTGGACAGTGAGTTTTGGGGTGGATGTGGTTACTGATGTTTGGAGGTTGGGGTGTGCTGAGCCACTGAAGGTGGTCTGGGTAGTGCAGGATTATGGTATCTGATTCTACTGAGGGGCCACATCACTGACTTCCTGATATGATGTGATATGGTTCCCTTACAAGGAAGGGCTGAGGGAACTGCATCTCTTTAGCTTGGAGAAGAGGAGACTGAGGGGTGACCTCATTCATGTTTATAAATATGTAAAGGGTGAGTATCAGGAGGATGGAGCCAGACTCTTCTCAGTGACCTCCAATGACAGGACTCAGGCCAATGGGTGCAAGCTGGAACACAGGAGGTTCCACAGGAAACTGAGTAAGAACTTCTTCACAGTAAGGGTGACAGAACACTGAAATGAGCTGCCCAGAGAGGGTATGGGGTCTCCTCCTTTGGAGACATTCAAAACCCATGTGGATACATTCCTGTGTGACCTAGTCTAGGTGTTCCTGCTCTGCCACCCGTTCTGGACAAGATGATCTCTTGAGGTCCTTTCCAACCCCTAATACTCTGTGATTCTGTGTCAGAAGGTCTGTTTTGGAGCATGACTTCAGAAGAGCTACCCTGTTCTCAGGGTTTTCTCTAGGGACAAGGTACTTCCTCCCACAGGTTCAGAAAAGCTCTGTCTCAGTTCTCATCAGTGCCTGAGTCTCTTTGATCCAGGTGCTAGCCACAGGCCACGTAGTTATGGGGTGAGGACTTTTTACTGTCAGTATTGATGGTACTTAGACAAATAAGAACATCCTTAGGCAAGCAATGTGAGGTCAGAAGTCTGGGTGAATCAGGGTGCACTGGGGCCACCTATTTATGCGTAATATTCCTGGAACATCTTTCTGTGTAATCAAATCTGTGTACCCTGTGGAAAACCTGAGCTGAAGGTGAATGCTGGAACAACCAAACACAACCTGAAAGCAAGGAGAGTAAGCAGAGTGTTTTCTCCTCTTTAAATAGGAGGATCTGGTCCTGTGTTACACTTAAAATAGAGTTTGGTTGGTTCTGCATAATGGTGCAATGATGATGATATTGCTTGAATAAGTGCAGGAAAGGAAGGCCTGAACATCTGAGCTGACCATATGGGATACATACAGCCTGGCAGAGCAAATGTGAGGGTCAGCAGGGCTGAAATACTTTGCTGTGATCCTTGGCACTATCAAGAATAGCTTAAATGTGATGGACACTTCATGTAATAAAGTGGGGGTTTACCACCTCCGAGCTGCATTCAGGGGAATACTTTCACATGAGGAGAGGCTGAAAAGTCTGAGCCAACTAATAACTGGGATGATTAATATGGGAAATATAACAAAGATTGTATCAAAACATTGAATAGCATAAATTATAGTGGTGGAGGCTTCATCCCCAGAGACATTCAAGAGCCCTGAGCAACCTGATCTAGAGGAATATGTCCCTGCTTTCAAGAGCCAGTTGGACTAGGTGGCCTTTGAAGGTCCCTTCCAACTCAACACATTCTATGATTTTATGAAAGCAGACACTAGTTGCTCCTGTTTGCCCTCTTTCAAGAAGATATTGCAATGGGAAGATTCCATGTTTAAAATTAACTTGAGGTCACTTGGGTTTTCAGAAACAAGCCCCGTGATTAACCTGTCGCTTTTAATGCTTCAAGATTTAATTTAGGCTATGAGGTTCATCGGGTTCCAGAAAGGATCAGACATTTATATGGACAATGGGAACACCAGCAGCAATCTGTGCCGTTGCATCATTGGGGAATAACCAGGGTGTTTATTTCTCTCCTGTATTGTGAGCGGTCGGAATGACTTTTGGGGGGTCCGGGGAGCGCATTTCACCTCCGCTCCCCCCAAAAATAGCTGGTGGGATGCGGTGCCTGCAGCGCGGGGCGGTGGCAGCAGGTGGCGGTGTCCCCCGTCGCTCCCCCTGTCCCCGCTGTGGGGCTCAGTAACATTTTTACATCAGCTTGGTCTGTTGGTTCGGTTCCAATCGTTAAACTTGGGTTTTCTACTGAGGCCAGAGGGCGTCGTTGAGAATCTACTAGAAATTATAACACTGATGAAAGTGATTTTTCCTCTTAGATATAATAACATTTAAAACAGAATCTAAAATCTAAAGGGGTTAAAGGATTGCCAATATATTGCTTGATGTTCTCTATATTCTCCTATTTTATGAACAAGTTTAGAGGCTGAGCAGGACTTTTTAATATGATATCAGATGGGAGGACCAGAAACAACGGATGTAAATTGGAAGGGGGTAGATTTAGACTCGACATAAGAAAGAAATTCTTTACAGTGGGGGTGGTGAGGCACTGGAACAGGTTGCCCAGAGAGGATGTGGATGCCCCCTCTCTGGAGGTGTTCAAGACCAGGCTGGACAAGGCACTGAGCAGCCTGATCTAGTGGGAGGTGTCCCTGCCTATAGCAGGGGGGTTGGAAATCGATGATTTTTAAGGTCCCTTCCAACCCAAAGTATTCTATGATTCTATGATTAGCAGAGCTCATTGACCTAATTGGAGGTGTAGTTCGTATATATTAACTTTCACATACAGGTTGGCACAAGTTCCTAGAGGGAGTTCCTGTTGTGAGATGTGGATATCAACATAAAGTTTTCCTAAGAGGCCAGTTCTCCAAAATGAGTACTCTGTGCCTTTGGCTGTCTGGTTGGCCACTGGACTGGCTTGATGAGGCTTTCTTGGCCATGAAGGTTTGTCCCCAGCCATCAGATGGTGCAGGTATAGGGGATCCCTCCAGTGACCCCACTGGGCAGTGTCCTGGCCTGGCAAGAAGAAATGTGTACAGTACAGGTATCTTTTACCCCTAATCAATCTGCCTCTCTATCTTCTGCATGTACTGACTGGCTCTAAGGACAGGAGCAGTAAAATATTGAACAAGGGTTAGTTCCTGAGAGAACATTTTGTCGTTGTGCTGTCTTTAGATGAAGACTGAAGACAGTAATCAAAAGGGCTATTTTTAACCGTGGGTTGATTTATTTGTTTTTCTTGTACAGCTATTGCACCTGGAGCCACCGATGATGGCTTGATTAATTCTCAGTGATTTTTTTTCTCCACCTTCCTCCACATGATGCTTCCGACTGGCATGAAGGTGTGTTTGAGCACTTGCAGTCTCTGGGGTCTCCCCTGCAGCTCCAGTAAAGGCAGCTTAGGGATGGTCAGTGAAGGTTGGAATCCTGACCTCCCCTGTCTGAAGTAGTGAAGTTCATGGTGTGTAGAGTTAAGTCAGCTGGAGGGATATGTGTTCCTCCTGTGGGCATGAGCAGTAGATCCAAGTGTAGCTGAACTAGCTGCAAGCCACCTTCTCTGTGTCTAGTGAGTGATGTAGTGAAGGATAGATGGTGGTCACCACTGAATGCAAAGTTCTCCAAAGGAAGTTAATAAATTGGTAATGTCTCTCACCCAGCCTGTGCTGGATAATGTGCTACAGCCATTTGCCATGTTGCTGGATGGACTACTGGCTGTTTTAATGCAAGTTTAAATAGTTGCACAACAATGTCATATTGACTTTGTAGCCTTCTGCAGAAGGAAAAATGACAATTCTGAGATTTTAGAAGTGTTGTTCATCTATAAACACTGGGTAGGTGCTGAGGAATCTCCCTTTTTCTTTGAGCTTGTCACCTGCAATAGGGGATATAGGCTGGGACAGAATTTCCTTACTGGATCCTGGGGCCTGAATTGGGACCTAACAACCTCCTAATTAGATACTTGCCTAACCCTTGTATCAGCACTGAATGCCAAGTAAACTCAAGGCCATAGAGTGCTGCAAGGACACAAAATGAACCAGGATTTTCAAAAGTGCCTGTGCATTTTGAAATCTCAGATTTCAGGCATCTGTCATGAGAAAACCTAGGGAAATCCAGTGGTAAGCCTTGCACCAAAGCCACTGCTCCTGCAAAACCAGTGCTTCTGGTTTGTCTTCCCCATCCAGAGGTGTTTTCAAAATATTCTGCCCACCAGAATTTTCTAAACATTCTCTATTTTACCCCATCGTAATTCAAATCTTATTTTTTTCCCTTCTGTGTGGCTCACTAATATCACCTCCCTTTTTTATTTTTCCTAGTTAAAGGTCAGGCTGAGCTGTGTGTTACAGATGAAAGGATGCAGCCCACAGCCAGCCTAGGGGCCCAGTTTGTGTTGTGGATCTCTCCTGAGGGCACTGCTGTTGGCAAGTGTGTACCTTGCAACTTCTGAATAGCCTACAGAGATTGCTGTTGTTTAGGATAAGTTCTGTCAAATTTATTATTCAGCTAGTTACTTTAAATACTTTTTTTGTCCTATCTCCTTCACAGATTCCAGTTAGTGACAGGAATGACTTTTTGTCCTCAAAGCTGAAGGCATTTCCTACTTGTGAAGATGAAGGTTTCTCTTCCCTTTCTGGTCATAGAGGAGGACAGAAGGTGAGCTAAGTTCTGTTCTCACACTTGAAGGTAAGAAATTGCTGGATTTTGTCCATCCACACATGTTCCTTAAAATCTAATCTTGAAGGATTTGATCTAATGTACTTCAGCAAATGGTAGACAGACATCGGATGGGAATTCAAGGGCAGCTGTGACAAGCCCTATGTATAAATACAACTGAGGAGAAATAAGGAAGGACTACGTTCTACTGAAACCTCCCTTCCAGGTGACAGTGCCTCTGCAGGAATTCCTATAACTAAAAGACATATTCACCATCCTCATTTTTCTCCGTAGCTTTTATTTTCACCCAGGCTGCCAGGTGGATGTTGACTTCTGAAGCAGATGTCTCCTTCTCCTCCCTGGACCCCACTGCCCATGGCCAGCGTGGCTGCTGGTGTGTTGGAAACACCTGGTTCCCTCCATGATTAACACTCAGAGCTATAGCAGTCTGTGGCTCTCTGGCTCATATTGGAGGCATTGGCATTTGTTTATTTACTTTTATTTCCAGAATGACTATGCAGATATGGGTGGTAGTGACAATACATACACCTTTAAGATGCAAAAAGAGAATGCAGCAGAACCTACCAGCCTTGTATCAGTTGTAAATAAGGAAATCTATCTCCTGTCTTTTTGTTATGCTTTTGTGAGGGTTTTAATCTATACATTCAGAATGTAAATTGGAAGGGGGTAGATTTAGACTCGACATAAGAAAGAAATTCTTTACAGTGAGGGTGGTGAGGCACTGGAACAGGTTGCCCAGAGAGGATGTGGATGCCCCCTCTCTGGAGGTGTTCAAGACCAGGCTGGACAAGGCACTGAGCAGCCTGATCTAGTGGGAGGTGTCTCTGCCTATTGCAGGGGGGTTGGAACTCGATGATCTTTAAGGTCCCTTCCAACCCAAACTATTCTATGATTCTATAATGTTAAGGAAATTTACTTCACTGCAGGTAAACCTAGCACTTTTATTGTGATGGAGCATGGGCTGCACCATTTCTGAAGAGCCTGCTCTTTAAAGAGGTAAGATACAAAACAACATGAGCATTCATATAACCCATCATCATTTAAGGTAACATATTCTGCCTGACATGTATTGTTTTGTGCATTTTGAATTGTATCCTGCCAAAATTTTCAGGCCTGCAGGGGGAAACCCTGTTGGGAACACAGGACAGATGGATCTGAATCCACTCATGAAACTCCCTGGGGCCAGCAGTGTGATGTTAATGATCACACCACAGTAAGATGTCAAACATACCTTTGTGCAGCTCACGGTAAACAGCAACTCTGGCATTATGATGTAAATGAGAAACCAGCAAGAGATGATGTGTGAATGGAAACACAGCGAGGTGCTCTGCGAGGGAGCTGCATGCACTGTGCAAGGGGAAATTCTGCATGCTGCAAGTGGTGGTGGAATTAAAATGTGGGCTTGCTTATCGCTGAGAGAAACTTAAAATACAGCTTTAGCTCTTTCAGAAGGGAGTGAACTCAAGACGCTGTACCTAATCCCAGCTGGGGTTCTGGTCCTTGTCAAACAGGAGGCACAGTCGGAGAGCGTGGTGTCACCAATGTGATTTAAAAATGTGCTGGGCAGCAGGAGTGGTGCTGTGTCTGCTGCTGGCTTCATTGTAACTGTGATGTGCCTCTTTGTCCCAGAGTCCCCTGTCCTCTTCCTCTCATCTCTAGCAATGAAGTGAAGGGCTTGCTGGGAAGCTGAGCTTGAAGCTAGAGGAGGTCATACTTAACTAACCTCCTGGAGTTCTTTGAAGATATTACTGCCAGGCTAGATAAGGGGAATTCAGCAGTGCGCTTAGAGTTTCAAAGAGCATTTCACAAAGTTCCACATCAGAGATTAATAGCTAAGGCAAAAGGTAAAGGAAGAGGAGGTAATAGAGGCTGTTGGATCAAAACCAGCTCAAGGGCAGGTATGAGACAATAAGCACAGATGAAAACTTTTCAAGCTGTCAGAAGGCTGTTCTTGGGACTGTTTCAGGACCTCTGTAATGCATAATCCAGACAGCTCAAAGGTGCCCCACCATGCTCATGTCGCTAAAGCAACCCAGTTTTGGCACCACCAGCAGCAAAGCATCCTAGTTAGACCCCCTTCTGACTTCACAGCCTGAACCAGGAGCCCTTTCATGTCTTAGGTTGGGTGGGAGGCATTGTCGGCATGGCCTTAAGTCACAAGTGTTCCTGGGGCCATGATGAGGGGCTGATGTGCTGTCACATGCTTCAGAGCAGTCAGTGTGTTTGTTGGACTTTGAAAACAGTGAGTTTGCTCCTCAGGAACACTGTGTGAACGTGAAGCTGCTGGTGTTTGAGCAGTTGCTCCATCTTTCTAGTGGGCTGAAGGAGGAAATTATTTGGTGTAAGATCTCCTCAAGACTGGACACAAGCAGATTCACCAGGGCCATGATCTCTGCAATGACTCTGCTAACAAATGTCAAAATGGAGTTCAATGCAGGGAGTTGTAAAATAATTAATCTGCAAGCAGAGTATCAGACTGGGAAATATGTGCTAAACAGAGCAGTCATTCAGCAGAGGAGTTAAGAAGGATCTGATGTATGTGGGGGTTAGTTTCTTTTGGAAAAATCACTGAGACTATCTGCCTAGATCACAGCTATAGTAAAAGGGCAAACGAGAGACAAGGCTGCATTAGAGAATAAAAACCAAAAGAGGTGATAATCTCTTTTGCTGCAAAAGGCATTAGATCCCACCTGGAATATTCTCAGCAACTTGGCCACTATGCCAGTGTGCTGAAGCACAAGGCAACAAAGAGCAGCCCTGCAGAATCCAGCCTTTGAGCAAAGGTGAGAGCAATTGGTTTTCCTCTGCAGGCTTCTGCCTACCCTGTCCATTCATCATATAAAGAGGAAATCTGAGGAGCACAATGAGTTTCCCTTTGAGCTCTAACAGAGGTTGAAAAATTTGAAGTCAGATATATTATTCTCCAGAGTATTTGTTTCTCTCTGTTTCTTGCTCTCTTCCCTCCACCCATCCATCCCCTTTTTCTCTTTGAATTCTTCCTCTTCCCCCCCCCTCCTTTTTCTCTTCTATCCCCAGCCTGGGGCTTGGTTTGTCATTCCCTGATTTATTGCTTCTTTTACCCCCATGCCCAGGAAGTGAGACTGTTTAGTCACTTTTCTTCCAGCTCCTGAAGGAGCCCCATCTCCAATGAAATCGTGGTTACTTCAGGTAGCACAAGTTTAACAGGCTGTGCAGCAGGGTGAACATTACTTTTCCCCCCATAGATTCAGATGAAAAGAAATCAAAGTAGTTACTGTGGAAGAGGAGAAGCTCAGCAGTCAAATGGAAAGGAAGGATGGAATATTACACAAACTGACCACTGAAACTCTCAGATGTGGCTTTCCTTCCACACTCAGAGGAGTTCACAATGCTACGGCTGTTTCTAATCATAAAAATTCCTTACCAAAATCTCCCTTTGTTTTCACTGGTGTGCATTCACAGCAAGTTCAGCCAGTTGCTCTGAATTTCCCCAGTTAGAAAGGGCAGCTGATTTCATTTCTGCTGCATAAGAAAGAATAAAATTCTGCTTTCTTTTGAATTTATGGTTCCACCATTGCCAATGCCCATTTCTTCTGCTCCTCTCCTAACCAACCCAGGCCACTTGAGGAACACTGACTGTTTTAAGCTTGTATGTATCTTCAGCTACTACCTACATGTCACAATCAGGACATTAGCTTAAATAATGGCACTTTTTTTCTCTGAAATGGAGCTTTTTTTTTTTCTCTTCATTAACTGATGCAACAATCAACAAGCTGACACATAAGATAAAATATTAATCTAATAAGAAAAGGAGAAACTATTATTATTGTTGCTTAAATCCCCTGGAGCAGAGTTGGCTTCTCCGGGCATTTATCCTTGCCATTTCAACCTGCCAGACCAAACTTTTATCCTTTTTAAATTCATGTCACTTGTCAAAATACTCTCTTGGTATCACTGAGATGAGGATCCATGTTGTTTTGCTTATGCAACTTCCCTGCTCATAGAATCATTCATCCTTGAAAGATTTTGGCTGGGGATTTGAGCTTTTAACTCTTTTAGCTGCTCCCAAAAGTATTGCCTGGCTATCTCCTGAGAAATGGTCATGCCATAATGTACCATGACAATGCTTGGTATGGAGGGTGTGAAGAAACATTTCTTTTTATGAAGACATGTAAGAAAAAAACAAATGATGGGATTTACCTTCCCAATCTTCAGGGCAAAGAGTGTCATTTGGGCCTTTTCTTGGGTGTAGCTGGGCAAGAGAAAGAAATGCCAAGTCTCATATGATCTTAATTATATTCTGTGGGTGCCAGTAACGTGTGGATTCTTGACAGAGGCTCAGTGTGTGAACTTTGTCACTAGAGGAGTATGTCGCACACAGAGCTGGGACACGAGCCATCATTCACAATTCAAACAAACCCCAAGCCCTTCAGAGACTGAAAAGAAATGTGTAGTTAACCATAGAAACTGTGGCATGATTCTCCATACCCCAGTGCCCTTTGGGAACAGAAATACTTCAAGTTCCAAAATCAGGCCCTTCTTGTGAGGCTTTTTGACTGGGCTGGAACCCCCAACTATTCAAACCATTGTCCAAAATTTCACAGCAGCCAGAATTTTTTTCAACTCCAAGAGCACTGTAATTCTAGGCTATAGAAGCAGGTCCACAAATTCTCTCTGAAACATTCCCCCTTGATTTCTGAGGTGTCTTGGCAGTGGGTGACTTTTGACATGACAAAGTCTTGAGGTAGATGGAGCTAACAGTGAAGTGTGCGCTGGGCACAGGGTGCTCTGATTCTTAGTGAATGCAGCAAAAGAGTCTGTTTCCTGACAAATTTGAACAAGAGCATTGAGGTGAAAGAGATGATATTGGGAATATTTCATTTTTGCAGATATTTGGCCTTTGTCTTGTGGTGACTAAAGACCTGCAAGAATTCACCTGTCTGGCTGTAAGACAATGGATTGGGCATCTACCCTTGAGTGTAAGAGATGGATCACCAGTCCCTCCCATCCTTCCGCTTAAAGCCACCTGAGCTACAGCTAGAGGCCTGGTAGGTCTCACCCTTACTGTAGGGACATATCTTAGTTTGGTCTCAAAAATGGATCATGAGGAACAACTTCTGCTTTTCAGCAGGAAACCATCCTTTATGTCAACTCTGGATGTTAAGTTCAGCTGGCTTCATGTTCTCACCTGAGCTGTGTCTGGGAGGAGGATTCAGAGGGGTGTCTGTGTGCTTCTCTGAGATTGCATCCTCAGTGGGAAGTGTAAACTGGGAGGATGCTGCTGTGGCCAGCTGTGTGCTAGCATATTACTGCTCTCATGACCAGGAACAAAGTTTTTGCTGCTGCTCAGATATATACCAGAGGTTCAGACCAGAACAAAAATCAGTACTCCATGTGGTCATTCCCATTGGGAGCTCTCTTCTGTCCATGAAGGCTCTTTGTACTGTCTTGAGGGGGAGAAAGTCTGCTTTGGAAATCCATCATGTCCTAGCAGTTTAGTAGAATTACATGGAACACGCTTGCTTACCTAAAAGAACAAATGTTAACATATGGAGATAGTCTTTTTGTTTTCTTAACCTTAGGAAGTACCAGCTAAGATTTTCATGTTTGTAAATTGTCATCTTCTCAGAGCAAAGCCTTATGGAAAATTCAAGCTTTTTTTAATGAAAGAAGTGATGGAAACTGTTTTAGCTCTGGTCCTTGTTATGCTTGAAAATCAGAGGAAGGAGCAGAAGTCCTGCACCTAAGGAAGTATAACTCCATGCACCAGTACAACTTAGGGGCTCATCTACTGGAAAGGGAGGGACCTGGCAGTACTGGTGGACAAGTTCTCCATGAGCCAGCAATGTGCCCTTCTGGCCAAGAAGGCCAATGACATCCTGGAGTACACTAAAAAGATCATGTCCAGCAGCTCAAGGGAACTCATCCTCTCCCTCTGTTCTGCCTCAGTGAGTCTATATCTGGAGAACTATGTCCAGTTCTGCCCACCCCAGTTAAAGAAAGAGAATTACTTGAGAGAATTCAGTGGAGGGGTATAAAGATGATAAAGAGACTGGTGCTTCTCTCTTGTGAGGAAAGATTGAGACGTGTGTCTGTTTAGTCTGGAGAAGACTGAGAGGTGATCTTATCAATGGTTATATATATGGGTGCAAAGGTGGTGGGGGTAGATTTGCAGTGCTGCCCAGTGGCAGGGCAAGGAGCATTGGGCTCAAACTGGAGCACTGGAAATTCCATCTGAGCATAAGGCAAACCTTCTTTACTTTGAAAGTGAAAGGTCTCTGGAACAGGCTACCCAGAGAGTGTGTGTGGTCTCCTTCTCTGGAGATACTCAGTACCCACCTGGATGTGTTTCTGTCCAGCCTGCTCTGGGTTTGGAATAGCTGATCTCTGAAGGTCCTTCCCAACCCCTACCATACTGTGATTCTGTGAAAGTAGGTACCAAAGGTCAGGTATAAAAAAAATTAGGGTCCCATCAGGCATTTATTTGGGTTTCTGAGGTCTCTATCTGTCCTTCCAGACAAGAGTGTCCCTTCTTCGTTAGTTTTTATGTTAATTGTCTTCAGATTGCTGAACTAATTGCTCTTCTCAGAAGTGACCAAACATGAGAACAACATCTTTTATTGGGAGAAACATATCTGGACAAATGCCATTGTCTTTCTCTGTCCTGCTTGCTCTGACTTTTGGCTCCTTTTCACTTCAGGGGGAGAGAGATTGGCATTTCAGTGTATGAAATGCCAGCTGGGATCAAATCAATGCCATTGATTTCATCTTGCACTTCCAAAGAGCTGGGATTTTTTCTTTTATTTTTTATTTTCCTCTGGTTCTATTCTTTAAGAAGAAGAGTGAAACAAAAGCATTGAGTGCTGCCAGTGGTCCTCAGGCTCAGAGGCCAGAGCTAGAGCTGCAGAGCTGTCTGTAGGTTTGAATAGCTTTATTCTTGCTGGACTAAATCAGGTTTGGATGTAGTAAGTAAATTTTTAATTTCTGTGTTGCTTTGGGTCACTGTTTGTGAGCCCTGATAGGTCAGAGGACTTTATCTGACTGGTTTTGGTCCTAGTCCTACAGCCAGCTAGATAAGCAGCTGGTGTAGTTGACAGGAGGATTTGTGACAAAGTTCTGCTAGTTTGTGGTTGCTGACAGTATGTCTCTAGATGCTTTTCTGGCAAACTTACTTAAAGGCAGTCACCAGTGACTTCTTTTATGGCCAGATCAAGCCCTCCCCAGCAGCACTGGTGGGCTGTCAGTGCAGCCCCTTGCACTGGTGGAACAGGCAGCAAAGCTGGGGAGAGGGTACTCCATGCTTCTTGGGGCAGTATATAGGCACAGCATGTAAATCCTGCCCTGGAGCAGTTGTGGTTTGACAGGTTAAGGCTTGTGGAGGGGTTACTCATGCTAAAGTCATGACAAGTTTTTCTTATGGACTCAGTAATTCCTGAAGTATCAAAGGGCAGAGCAGGGCAGTTCCTAGTGAGGCAGCTGTAGTAAAATATAAATGGAAAGGTGTAAACTTGATAACACAAATGAGTTTTCTTTCCTGTTTATGCAGTCGATGATGTTTGACCTCAGATAAATAATAATTTTATAGAAATTGAGATCAGTCTGAGGGGGAAAAAATAATGTTATTGAATAATAAATGCAAATAGCAGCTGCATGAGTTCGATTGCCAATGTATCAGTGCTGACAGCTCTTTCCTTTCTCCCAGCTGAACCACAAACTCTGTGGAAGTGACTGATAAAGAAGAGTTTCCTGAGGAGGGATGAAAGCAGAGATGGTGGAGAGGCAGCAGTATCACTCCTTCACATCAAGATGTTCCCCAGACAGGAGGAGTCTTTGGAGGTGTGTGAGAGGATGGGGATGGCATCACTACACAGGCACAGGGAAGGGATCTCACCACTGATCACAGTGAGTAACAACTTTCTGCAGCTAGGAACCCCACCAGAATAATGCAGAATAACAAATATTAGAATTAAGAGAATAAAGCAATCAAAAATTATGTTATTACCATAGTCTGAATGCCCATTTTGAGTGAGTTTTCTGAGTGGCATGAAGGTTAGTGACTTTTGCTAGATGAGGAGCTGAACTTCGTGTGGAAGGTTGGTGGATTATATCGTTGTGATAAATGCAAAGTGATTTTCCAACTCAATGGGAAAGAATATTACCTTAGACAAGAGAATGAAAGATCCCAACTTTTCAGTCCAGCAGCTGGTGGTTTTGGATTGTCAAACCTGGGCTGTTCAGCCAAGAATATGTGTTTAGGTCAGATTTGCAACAAGTGGTAAACAGCTCTTTAATTACAGGAGGTCTTTAATAGAGGCTCAAGCTCAGTGCAAAAAATTAAGACATTTCTTCATCAAATGTGACTGGTTAGACTGGAACTGGTGGAATATGACTGTAAGAATAACTGGATGGGCTTTCCTTTGTGTGTGAGGAGCTCTGCCTGTGGCTGCCCAGTGCTGGGAGCGTGACCACTCCGCAGCTCCTTGGTGGTGCCTGCTCCACTGTATGCTGTAGAGAAAATAACACATTTTTATTTTTATACAAATGTGCATAACTTCATCCATTTCTTGTGGCTGCTCTGACAGGAAAAGGAAATTTATGACGCACATCACCCATTTATTTGGCACAGGCAGTGTTTATTGCTGAGGGAGGCATTCTCATGGAATTGATTGCACAATTTCCTCTTGGTGTACTGTTTTCAAGTAATATCTCGAGACCTCTGTGTACTAAGATACAGGGTCACTTCTTTAAGGCCTGCAAAATACTTCGGCAGAGGAGGAGGAAAAAGCCACATGGTGAAAAATATATCTGAAAAGATGTAAGTTTAATTACATTGTAAATCTGGAGCTTTCTCCACTCTGTTAGGAGTCTCTGTGGAAACACCCATTCCCAATAGGTTAAATTTCTAGGTTTCTCAACAGAACTGAGAGCAGCTTTGGGGATTATGGCTCTTTCATTTTCACAGTCATAAAAGGTAGTTTTGGTTAGTTCTTGCTCATGTTTAGGCATGCCAGGATTATGGACTTGTGTGTGTGGAAAATGTGCATCTTGGAAAAAGGGAGTTATTTTCTTAGCATGATGGCTTGCTGAAAGGGTGGGTTAGTTTCCTGTCCCAACAGACAAAGAAGGATTGAAGCCATTAATGTCAGAAAAGCAGGAAGAGAGGTGCTGTTGCCTTGATTCAATGAACTGTGTGACAATATATATCTTAAACACCAGGAATGGCACACAATGGAGAATGAGAGAAAAATGTCTGCCCTGGAAGAGTGTAGCTCTCCTTAATTATTTTTTTAAATTATTTTTACTCACCCATGAACAATCATTTGTATGAAAGCTTTGATGTAACAGTTGTCTCCTTTACTTGTGGAGAAACATAGAATTGAAGATTTGCATACAACTATGTGCCAGGTGATGACGTTGGTTACAACTAATCATGAACTGAAGACTGCAACCAGAAAATTTAGAGCTCTTTTCAAAAATATGACTCAAAGTGTAGGGATGGGAGAATGATGGTGCATAACAGCAGTTACAGGCAATAGATTCTGTTCCCTTCCACGCTGTGGGAAACACCACTGACACCCCCACACTTATCTGCATGCTGAAGGTACATGGCTGCTAATGAAAGACTTGCTTGATGAACAACATTTTTTCTTTCCTGTCTGGCTCCTCACCTGTGTCCCTCTCCTAAATTCTCTGAGGGAGGTCTGGCAGCCTGCACAGCTTTAATTTTATCATTTCACTTCTCTGGTGACTCTGTCGGTTTCTGCTAACTTCTCAATTATTCTTTCAGGCTTCAGAAGAAAGCAATCTCCTCCTAAGCTTCTGTTTTCACACTTGTGAGCAGCAGCAGCTACCTCTTCTCAGCCTTTTGATTCTCCTCTCTTCCTCAGGGCTCGGGGCTGGGGACCAGCTTGAGCACAAAGCAGCACATCCTGCAGCTCTCTGGTTTGCACGATGTGTTTGTTAGCACAGAGGTAGCCAGCTCACGGTAATGGCCTTTTGTAGGCCCTGACCTCTGAACCAGAAACAAGAGTCAAACCTCAGAGGAGGGCAGTGATTAATCAAACCTGGGATCAACTGTCACTCAACCTTTAGATCCCCAGCTGAGGTTCTGTCCGTGGCTGATTAAGAGAGCAAAATATATTTAGCTATTTACGGCTGTATCTCCCTCTGACTGAGGACAAGGCACCACGGATAAACATATTTGTGTTTGTTAGATGTGCAAATTGTGGTTCCTTTGAAAACCTCACAGTTTATCATAAAGCCTCAGAAAGCACATGGCTGTTTATGACGCTACAGGACTTCCTGAGTCTATGCTGTGGAAATCTCTGCTTGGCGTGTCTGACATAGGCTAACATGTCCACAAGGGTAAACAGCCAGCCCATACATTGCCATCTGCACATGAAAGAGTAAAGGTGGCTTTAAGCAGCCCTTTGTAGGAGATAATTTTCTCCCTCCAACTCAGTTACACTTTCTAGATGCTGCCTTTTAGAAGCCTACAGTTTTCCTAAGCCCAGCTCTGCAGTCAGGCTGTGGTGAACAGAACATACAAACTTTATATTGCTAATATATTTCACAGTGCTGTGTGATATTAGCAACTTCCAAATAGCTGTCAGGACCTCAAGGTATTCTGGAACATCCTTTGATGCGACAAAGTAATGCATTTTCCATATTATTCCTTTGAACACATTATATATGCAAAGTCTATCACTTCTTATAGGAGAGGTGGAATTATCATACAATAAGATATTTTTCTTCCTCTGGTTCTTTCATGGCTCATAACATATAAAATTTCGTCTTAAAATCCAGGCTAGGAACTCAAACTTAATTTATACAGTATTGAAAACATTACAGGGAATAAATCAGTTCAATTTTTTAAGTTCCTGTATGATATTTTCAGAGCAGCCAAATTCCTTCCTTCGCTTGGCCTCCTTCCAAAAGTCTGCCAGCGCTCATGGAAATCTAAATAACTTTGGAGAAAAAGCAGGTTTTCTGTGGAGGCTCAGATTACCCTGTCACCCTTCTTCCACTGCAGACAGGCCTCTGATAAACATGGAGAATAGGGACAGGGAAATTACTTCATTACTTCATGTCCTTTTCAATTACAAACATGGAGGAGCTTGAACCTCCTGCCAGCTCAGGCCTTAGACCCTTGCAAATTTGTGGCTTTCAAAAGCTAACAGTTGTGTTTCCTTTGCCAGCAGGGATAAGGGATAGAGAGTGAGCAGGGGAGCTTGCTTGAGTCTTAATTCTGAGTGTTATTTAAAAAAGTTTCAAATATCAGCTCTGTTTATTTAAAGCATGACTCCAGCTGAAACAAAAGTCTGTGAACTAGAGAAGTGATCAAAACAGGGCTGCACCTTTCTCTCTCTTTCTTTTTTCTCTGAGAATTAATCACTTTGTGGTGGTGTTACTGTAATATTTCTGTGATCACTTAACCTGGAAGTGGTATTTCCAGATAGCTCCTTAATATTCTCCTGCTGGCATCTTCAGATCTACTGTTTGTACTGTTCATCTGTTTTCAAAGCACGTGAGGTTAATGCATTGTTTTTCTACCAACTTTGCTTTGTGTTTTGATTTTCATCTAAAGAAACAAGTATGTTTTTTCTTTGATGTCATTTCCCCATTATTGATGAACTAATATTGCAGAAAAAAAACCAAACAAACAGTTAAGCAGTTTGAGATCTTACTCTGAAACCTCATTATTTCCATGAAAAAATAAAAGGTAAAACCCAGTTTCAAAACATTGTGTTACAGAGTGGGGAGAAAAAAGGGGCAGGAGTGAATCTGACTTTCTACTCTGTTAAAAACTAAGAGGTTCAGCTTTAGCTCAATGTTTAGCTCTGTGTTCAAAGTCCCTGAGGGTTTACTGAGAGACAGCTGTAAGGATTACTTTGCTCCTATGTCTTTCACAGGGTGATTCTGCATGAGGGCTCAGGTGTCTTGGTACCCCATGTTGTTCAGATATATATATCCTCATCACCTTTATGACCTTTTATTGCACCTTTTTGATCAGGAAGAGGGCACCAGAGATCAGAAGAGCACCAGGAGAAAGGCTGAGGGGTTCTTCAGTGCCTCACAGTTCTAGTTTTGCTTTGATACCAATCCAAATGTTCAGATGTTCTTGTGAAATGAATCTACGGTGGGTATGGCTAGAGCTGAGTACATGGAAACCAAGTGGAAATTCAGAAATTCTCACTACAGACTTTACCAAGATTTACTTATTTCTTACTTGCAAAATGCTTGAGCACTTCTGCTTAAGTTGGTGGGAGTTCTTCTGAGTGAAATCAAAGTAGGAGGAGTTGTTAGTTAGACGGCAGGCAGCACCTCTTCCATGCTATCAAAGCTTCATCCATTGGACTAGATCTCTTGGGCTCAGATTCCGTGTGTGCCCAGCCAGTATGTTTATATACATATTTGTGTGCTTGCTTCTGGATACTGGCTGCTCCCTTGTGAGCTGTAAATATTGCATGAACCACAGTGGAGGCATGTCTACTCCTGGTAGTAGCCCAAATGTGGAAATACATAAACCAAAAAATACCAAGGAAAAGTTCACCAGACTTGAAAACTCCCAGCTGGCCAGCTCTAGGCTTTGGGAGCTGGCTGGAACAAATGATGTGTACCTGCAATAATCTGGCTTCTTCATTCCTCAAGAAATGGCACCATTTTAAATTTTTTTTATTTTATTTAATGGAAATTTTGGATGCACTATAAGTATGTTCTTCCCTTAAGAAGGAAAACTGCAGATGGACCCTCATTCTCTTTGCTGATTTGTGGTAAGGAAAGGCACATCACCTCAGGAATGCCCATTGCTGCAACAAATCACAAGAAGTGGAGAAAGACTTAGTGCCTGCTAAAATTCAGCCTGTGCAAATCCAGTACCTTCCAAGTCCATGGAGTGAAATAGTGTTTGGAATAAAATATGATTGAAACATTTCTGGGAATATAACTCCTCTGGCAAGTTTACCACCTGGACTTAGTTTTCATATTGTAGTTGAGGAATTAAATTTTTTATTATTTTTAAATTATGAACCCTCTTTCCCCCCTCCCCAGTATCCGTTTTCTTGTCTTCCCACTGAAGCAAGCACTGTTAAGCTGCTATAACTTTAAGAGCATGAAAGCAAATGTTGTAAAGAGGTCACTGTAAAGGTCACGCAGCAGGTTTGATGTGTCAGTGGATAAATGATGGGATCACATCTGGAACAGTTTGGTGAATAAATAAAATGTGAAAGCTCATATATCACTGCCCACCTTCCAATCTGTAAGGGAAAGAGAAAATAAATTCTCTAATAACCTTGTAAAGCACATAAAACATATTGAATAAACTCTTGAAATTTTGTGACTAAAACTGTCTGTATTAAATAATGATTTTAAGAGTGGCAAAAAGCTTGAAATGCAGTATGAGAGTTCCTTGTAAAATGTTGTTTTATTTTATGGTTTATTTATTAGACTATACTTGGATAGCTTTGAAAAATATAATTTTGAGTTTAACTATGTGTTATTGAAACACTCTTCCTTTAGATATGTCCCCCAGAGGTATTTTATATTTACACTTAGGGAAAAGAATTTTCAATTTTTATTACACAGTGCTGTATTATTGCTTATACTGCCACTATATTCTGCCTTCTGCAAGTAATATTAATATATGCATATTTTACTGCCATTACCTTCAAAAGGCCTTAGAAAACCCATAGGTCTAAAATGATTCCTCTAAGTTGGTCATTACTGACTACTGAATTAAGACACAACAGGCTGTATATTGTTTTACTAGGCCATTAATAATAAACCCATGTGAATTGTAAGACAGCAAGCCAGAAACTGAGTCATTTCAGTCACTCAAGAAACCTACAGTATTAATAAATGGCTCATAGAAACCTTTTCTGGAGTGTGGGTGCCTTGGGTACCTGGGGAAGAACTGAAGGCAGCAGGAAGCTTTGATCTCCAGACTTCTGCCAGGAGCAACTTGGGACCCCAGTGGAAGGGGCTCATGTGTCTGCATGGGCAAAGTACCATGCTCATATAGAAAATGAGTAAGTTTTGCTGTTTGTTTTTTTTTTTCCTATGACAGGCTGCAGGAGTTGGGGTTGTTCAACTTGGTGAAGACAAGGGGGACCTCATGGTAGCTTATCAATACCTGAAGAGGACATACCACCCTTCAGGCTGGGGTAGGACTTTTTAATAAGATATGTGATGGGAGGACTAGAAATAATGGATGTAAATTGGAAGGGGGTAGATTCAGGCTAGATATATGAAAGAAATTCTTTATGGTGAGGGTAGTGAAACACTGGAACAGGCTGCCCAGAGAGGCTGTGGATGCCCCCTCTCTGGAGGGGTTTAAAGCCAGGCTGGACAAGGCACTGATCTAGTGGGAGGTGTCTAGTGGGGGTTGGAACTTTAAGGTCCTGAACTATTCTATGATTCTATGATTATATCTTGTTACAGGCCATTCCAATGCCAGAACTGTGCTCTGTGGGACATGCAGACAGCCATGGAGAGCCACACTGCACTTCACTGAAGTCACTAAGACATCAGGTGTCAGGTATCAGGTACAACCAAACATACACTGTGCTCTGGGAGTAACAGGCAAGTTGGTTATCTCATTCCCACCATTTTTCAAGGTTGGAAGAACCCAAGCAATGTCTAATGCAGTCACCAAGAAAGTGTCTCATTGGCTTCAGCCACGGACAGTTGGGAGCAAGCTGGTTGGCATGGGAGTAGGAAAGCCTGGGGTGGATGGCTGGAGATCCAAAGTGTAGCATGTAGGCTGTGGGTGCTGGAGTAGTTAATGAAGAAACCCGAAATGTCATCAGCTAATGTTTGTTTGACTCCTGCCTTTCCTTTGTGCAGTGCAATGCATTTAACACCCGAGGTAAATGATGGAACCAGAACTAAGAAAAATCCAAAGGCAAAGTCTAAGTGGATTATAACCACAAATACGGATTTTCTTCTGGAAGACCATGTTGCCTGTAACCTTTACCTGGACTGTGGTAGCACTATCACAGATCACCTTGTAACATTGCTAAACACCAGGAGAACTGATGCCAGGAAGCAAATCAATGACTTACAGGAACACTTCATTACCCCAGCTGTGATCTTGTTGCAGGTAAGTCAGTCCTGCAATTTCTCTACTTCATTTATTAAGTGCCACCTCAAAGTGGGTTTAGTTTCTTCTTCCTTTTAGACACCTGTTCTAAATATCTTATTCCTTTGATGAGCCGAAACCTCTTCAGATATCCAGCTCATAATTCATAGTTAACTTAGTTCTATTGAACTTTTGGCTAATGTATGGTCATGTGGTCTTTGAAAGCAACTATATTTAATATGTCTCTGCAGCTCTGTTTCTTCAGAGGAAAAGTAATTGAACTTACAGAGAGGATCTTGCATTTTAGCACAGTTCCCGATTCCCTGGGCAAACCAGGGCTTGTGTTTGTCCTACCACAGGCAGTTGAAACTGTGAGCTTTTGCCTTTCTGGTTTTTCTGTGAAGGCTTCTAGCTGCTTTAAGGGTGAATGGGAGCATGTGGAATACTCCACAGAGAGTGACAGGGCTGGGGTAGAACATGATACCTGAACTAAGGCAGTAAAAGTTGTAAAGGCAACAATTTCTTTTGCAGAGACACGTGATGAGGTGCCATGTTGAGATATTCTTGGCTAGTAGCACTGATCTGTGAGTTTCTTTGCAGAAATGAAACTTACTTTTTACTCAGCTTTATTTAGCTTAAATTTTTCTTTCTGCAAGCTGGATTTTATTTAAGTATGCCTGTGCCTATCTAAGGCTCTGCATAATAAATCAATAATTTTCCCTTAAAGTTCCTCTTTATTATCCCTTTCTATTTTGTTGCCTTTTCTGAGCCCACCATTACTGTAACCATTGATAAACCTTCATGAATCAACCTGTTGAGAGGAGGGCTAAAGGAACGTTACCCTACAGCCATAAGATTAAATGCTGTTGTTGAACCCTGGGCATTTTTCTGCCCCTAATGTTTTGGTCTGACTAATACAGCTAGATATACAACCCAAACCTTTCAGTGATAAAAACTAGAAGACTGGTAGAACAAATGCATTAAGATGAACTATTAGCAACTTTTTTGAGGATACTGATGATTTGTAGGTGTTACCTCTAAAGCTTGTGTTTGGAACGTGCTATGGCTGAAAAACAGCAGAATAATCTTTGACCTCTTGCCCTCCGAAGTTGATATATCTACACATAATGATGATATTACATAGAAAAAAAAAAAATGATTACAGAGATAATATTCATCCTCTACTGAACGTCATGCTCATCACTTCAGTGCCCACTCATCTTCATGTTTCTTCGTCGACCCCAAACTCAGGATGGGTATGGATTTGTAGCCCGCATACAGTTACTTGTATCTATGAAGCCATTCATGTAAGACTCTATAGTAATGTAAATACAATGGCACACAAAATTCAAGTTACCCAGGGAAATATAATAGTAACAAGGATAACATTTTCTTGCTTTTCTGGCAATGTAAAATTTTTAGCATTAAACTTTTCAGCAGAATTTTTCTTGTAAAAAAACCTGTAACTCATGGGACTTTGAAAACAGGGAATCTGCATCCATAATGGCCATGGGACCCTTGAGGAGAAAGACATGACTTTGCCTGTGTGATGCAACCACTAAGAAAGCATTTGAGGATGATTGGCTAACAGGAGCTTAGTTACTAGCTGATTATTTTCTTATTAGCTGCTTCAGAGATTAGTTGCCTTTAGCAGACTACATTAGCCTATGAGAAACTCTGATTGTGGAGCTAGCAGGGGCTTCTACTCCTACGTGAGAGCCAAGACTGCAAAAGACTCCTAGGTCCTCCAAACAAACCCTTTAAGGCTTCATTCTACCTCATTTGTGGAGGAGGTGCAACCCAACCTTAACACGAGTGGCTTAAGGCCCATAAATTGACCCAATTTCATGGCTGTGTTTTTGACCATGTTTTTCTAGTCCAGGATGGGTCAGCAGGGATTGGTAAACACGCAAATACCATGGTTGATCTAGCCCCAATCCTTTTGTTCTTTGCCCTACTGATACCCTCCCCAGATATGACCAGTGTGCTTTTGGAACCAGTTGCTAGTTTCCTGTGGGATGTATTCAACTTCCCTGCACTTTTCTGAGAAGTTTTAGTCTTGAGGGTATGTCTGGATTTAGAGACATGTCCAGCAGAACAACTGTGCTGTGAGCAATATGGTATTAATCAAAGTAAAACAATGCTGCTCCTAATTACATGGTATATTGTGTGATAGCTGAGATCCTATGCTGTTTCCTCTCAGACTATGCAACATCTCATAGTTTTTCTTCTCTGCCAGAAGGCATCAAATCTTTTTGAAATGTAGTAGAACAACTGCCCTTGTAGACAAAGAAGAGGTGAGCAGATGAAAATGTGAGCTAAAGAAAATTATGAGACTGAGGAAGGAAACATGAATCTTCCAGAATTATAAAGAACATGGCAAATAGACTCATGAAATAGGAGCTGATGCCATGTTGTTAGAAGTTCCAATAATTTTTGTTTTGAAACATTTCAGCTCATTTAAAAAACTGTGGTCAGCTAAACATGCTGCTACATCAATACATGAAACACTTCTTAACTTTTTCAACTTGCATCTGGCTTTTCTAGGGGAGAGGGTCAGTCTTTGAAAATTTACTGTATAGGGAATAACATATATGAGGTGAGATGTGATACATGGCTGAGGGGAGGATCAGACCAATAATCCATTGTGGGCTACATTATGGTTCTACAATCCACCATCCATCTATGTCAGATGGGTATGCTTTAAATGGGAAGCGGTAGCCATTGGAACATGTAAGATTATTAAGTGATGTGTGTTTTAATCACAGGATCATAGATGTTGGGTTTGGAATGATCTTTTTATAGATTGTTGAGCCAAATCACCAAGATCTCTTGTGCTTTGTCCCAGGTATTTTCCCTATGAGAGTGCTAGCTGGTGTTGCCTGGAATGAGTCTGTTGGCAATGCTTGCACTGCTTCTCTCTTCAGACTGTTACACTCCTGAGTTTCTGTTCCTCTTGGAAAGTTTTTCATGTTATCTAATTCTAAACTTGCCCTTCTTTAATTTAAAGCCATTACCTCTCTGCGCTAGGCCAACCTTAAATAAGTGTTTCTCTTCCTTTACATTATTTCCTCTTCAGTATTAATTATTTCCAACACTTTCCTTTATTTCTTTAAGCTGCTTGGGTTAACTTCCCTTAACCTTTGTTTGAACCCTCCTCTCAAAGGTTACTGTTAGATGAAACATTGTCTTGAAAATGTTAACTATTGCTAAAAGCACTTTGTAGAGAGCACACTTCCTACTGAGTGCGCAGCCAGATAAATACATGGTGACCTTTTTTTCCTTGGAGCTCTTATGGACCTAAGATGGTCATGCAGATGTTTCTTACCTACTGGCTTTCCTGACAATGGACTTGGTGTTCTCTGCCCTTATTTGTAGATACAATTCAGATTTAACTTAACAGTAAAGGAGGTGATCTGAAAAGTACTTGATAAAATTGCTCTAGAAAAAAAAAAACAATTGGAGATGGTACATGGCCTGGTGGTAAAATCTCAACTGTGACCTTCTAGAGGACAAATTCTTTCCATTAATGCCTCATGATCACTGAGGAGGCAGGCACAACAAGGGAGTTAGTGCTGTGCACCCTTGTGCTTCAGCCAAGGCTGAAAGTCTCTCAGACCCTGTCTCAGTGAGGACACTTCAAATCAGTTTAGTGGGAACTGAGTTGCATCACTGAGGTGTGCAGCTGAAGTGAGCTTGGGCACCATAAAATGTAACTGCTTATAGTCAGGAGCTGGAAAAGTGAAGCTGCCCACAAACACCTTCACCTCTGTCTTCTCCTTGGTAGGATTATTCCTTCCTAACAATATTTACAGAAACCTACAGAGGAAGGTGTCTTCCTCCCTAGGCACATGGGCTAATATTTCAGCTTCTAAAGCAGGACACTTATGGAGGAAGTGCCATCAGGGTATTTCTCTTCATTTACATTGGAACTACTCAGAATCTTGTCCTTAATCAAGAATCATTGTATTAGGCAGATAAATTTTTGCTGTGTTGAACTGATCAAGGCAGAACAGAGAAATTAGGTGATTCCTTTATCAACCTAGCCATTTAACTCCACGAAAGAACATCTGGTTCCTTCATGTTCTTCACACAGGATGGGAGCTTTGCTCTCAAAGGCAAGGAGCTTTACTATCACGTTGTATATTTTATCTTGTTCACCTCTTTCACTTTTTCCAGAGGAGGCTGAAGGTGTTATTTGATATCTGTCAGAAAAGAGCTTATGTCTTACAACATAGGCTTCTTGTGTCACCTTTGAGACCCTCCAGTGTTGCCTGTATCACCAGGGGATTAAAATGTTCAAATTGATGCAAACAAGATGAGAAGAGCCTGAGAACCTGGCAGAAAGGTTTCTGTCTCCAGGCCAACAAAATTCAGAGGCCTCTGTATTTATGGGAGAGTTGAAATCGTGAGGAGCAACTTTCACCTCACATGTGTATCCAGTTTGCTGTCTGACAGAAGCCACATATCCAGTGTGCCCAGTTCCTCCTGTGCCTGACTACAGACTCCTCAGGACCTTGTTTTAGAAGCTTATGAAAAAAATGGTAAAGCTGAGGTTTCCTGAATTCCTGCCCAGAGATTTTCTGACTCATCTGGTATATTCACATGTAACTTATTTTCACAGCAAATCTTTACTCTAGACCTCAAAGATAAAGAAATGAGTGAAGGGTTGCTGTTTCTATTCTAAAAGTTTCAGTGGAAACACATTTTTTCCCCCCTATTTCTGTGGTATTGATGGCATTCTTTAACCTGGTACTGCTCTTTGTGCTGTATTAAATCCAATTCTTGGAAATGCTCCAGAGCAAAAGGAAATCCTTGTAGTAGTCATACAGCAGAAGTGGTCAGGTGACAATTTGGTGTTAGTGAAGATGTATTTATGAATGTACCATTCTCTCATGCAAGTGAGAACAGAGTCCTTTCTATTTTAATTTTTTAAAATACCCTATGGGCCACACTATAGAAGAAAAATAGAAGGCAAATTCTGATCTTCAGGTCACTTTCCATGAAATGTTTTAACTTTCAATAGCTGCTTACATTTTGTGATAGGAGCCAACAGGCATTATCTCCTAGTCAAAGTGTGGAGAAGCTCTTTCATTGCCCAGGGCCTTAGTTCAGCTACAAGTTTTGAGCCTTGCTTTGTTGCTCTGGTGTTTCCTCCTTCCAAGATGTGTCCTTCTCTGCAGTCGTGACTCAGTGATATCTGCTGGGTTATTGTAATTTCTGGAAGTAATTACCTAAAGAGAAGATTCAATATTAATTTTGAACGCTAAAGCTGAATATATCTTATTTATATTGGTGCTGCTTTACCAATGTACACTGTTGGGCAGAAATATCATAATGAAGCATGGATATCCTAGTGAATACGCTGATGAGAAATCCCTTATTTCACCAGACTAGGTGGAATTTGGGATGTGAATTCTTTATGTCTAGTAAATTAAGAGGAGAAGCAAGAACCTTTTGCAGAACTAGCATTGTCAGAAAGTGTTGAGTGGTTGTGATGAGTGGATCTAACTGTCTGTCTGGGCACTTGAGCCTCCACAGCAATGTGGGCATAAAAGGAGCAGACACTTGAAGGACACCTCTTTTTCCTGCCACTGGATTGCTCTCTGCAGAGAAGTCTTTGTTGGAAATGATATGACCCTACTGTTACCACTTCCTGCACAGCAGAAGCACTGTTTGGTAAGGGAACCTCCTCTGAAACATCCCATAACTCCAGATTTTGCAAACCTCCCGATGTCTGCCAGCACATAGAAGCCAGAAATCACAGGCTCATGAAGAGACATCTCCAGAGGTTCATCTTTGGCATTAAATGAGGAAGGATTGTTCATCCAGAATGTGAGAATAGGAAAAACAAAAGTGGCACCTTCTTGAATGGGTTGATTTATGACAGCAGAATAACTGGAAAGTACAAAGCTGCCTACTCGGACCAGCTAATTTCATGTTTTAGTTGCCTGTAAATAAGTGAGTTTCAGATAAATGCCCCCATCTAGCTGAGTGCATGTTTCATTACTGGGAGGATTAAGCTAGTTTAGAAGATTTAGGAGAGTACTGAGCCAAGTTCATGCTTTTTAAGAGAGGACTGCCAAGCCCAGTGGGTGTAAGAGCTACTTTGGAAGCATTTTATGAACTATCCCTGATACATATCTTCAAAATATTTAAAGTAACACCTGTCATAAGACCATTCTCTCTTTATCCTCCCTTCATGCCAAATAATGGCATCATGTAGCTTCTACAACTAATAAGTCTTTGAATACAACATCCTGCAGCTTGATGTGCAGTATACATTGGCAGAACTTCTTTTTCCCTTTTTTCCTGCTCTAGGATTACTGCAGATTGAGTATGAGTGCTAATAAACTGCTTGGGAGTCACTATTATCGTGTTAATCTGGATTTGGCATTGTAAGGATATTACAGCTATTCCATTATCAGCCTTGTGAATATTAAATACCGTGGACTTTTAAATATTTACGTTCCTGTGAGCTACAGGCCCAAAGGTATGAGGGGGCTGTATTCAGGACTCCCACGATGGAGTCCCAGGGAGTAAAGAGGGATTTAGCCTCCTGACTATGCAGGATTATCACATCCTGTCTCTTTATATAATGAATGGAGAATAAGTGATTGTGTTGGCTAAGTTAGGTGCTTACAGCATTTTTTTTTCCACTGATTTCAGAAGAAAGTGTGGTCTGGACAATAGGTTAAGCCCCTCTTGTTACTTTGAATGCAGCTGCCTGAATTGCTCCATCTTGACATAGTGGTCTGTACCAAGGTCAGGTTCTGGAAAGCTTCACCTTGGGGTCCTGTGAGCCCAGTTTTCAGGCTGCTTTGCTTATTTCTCATCCAAAGAGTTCTTAATGAAAGGGGCAATGCTATTACAGGGACTGCTGTTCACAGAAGCACCTCCATGTTCTTCTAGGATCAGTCTAGCCATTTTAGCAGAGTCATTTTTGTCACTCTCTGTACCTGATGGCTGCACACTGGGGGTGGCTGGCACTGCTCAATATCTCCTCCCTGTGCTGTGCAGAACCTCTGTCACCACACAGCACACTGCAGGCCATGTGAGTGGTAATATGTAAATCATCATTAGCAGATGTTTATTGTTTCTTTTCAGAAAATCAGATTTGACTAATCAGCCTAAGTGAAGCATATGCTGAAATTAATTAAAGTTTGTTTTAAAATAATTTGCATGCTTATTGCTTTTAACTGATTGTAATTGGGGCTTTTGAATACTTTTTAACAAACAGAGTCACCTAGGCTGAGCTTTTCAAAGCCCTGATTGGAACGTTGCCATATGTCTTCCACTAATATTTTGCTGGCTAAATGACCTGTATTGTATTGAGTTCCCAGTCCCACTGTATCACAGAAAAAAGAAACAACATGTCATTGTTTCCCATTATGCCATAGTGGTTTTGTAACAAGTACAATTGCTGAGATATGTGTGCTGTGATGAAAGATGTAATGATTACAGATTAACTGAAGACAGCAGAGCTTTTATGTATAATACACAGAGTTGACAGCATGCTTAAGCATCACGTGTAGTGGTGGGAGGTCTCATTATTTTGGCAACACTGCTCACCTGCAAGCATAACTTCCAGCCACCTCTAGCATCTGCCCTGGATAGCAAGGAGTTTGTCAAGAGTATCACAGAAGCCTATGGCTCAGGGTTGCCCTACAGGTAAGATCCCTGGCCAGCCATGCTGCTGTGGTGTTGTCTGCCGCTCTGATTTGAGTCTGGAGGGGGCCAGCTGTCTCTGCAAGTGAGGACATATAGGGTGGGAAGGAAATGGCATAGTCTCAAGTTCTGCCCCGACAGGCAGCATCGCTCAGCTGGCTCAACCCACCAGTCTCTGGGAATCCAGCACAGCAGCCAAAGGCAGCAGAAGCCTTGCCAGACCATACTGGTGTCTTGCTTGTGCTCCCAGCCAAGGTGCCTGGGTTCTACATCTGGGGCTGCTGATGACTTATTGCTTAATGCTGGGCAACTCATTTCTGTTTTGCTCCCACTTTTTAACTGAAGTCAGTTTTTGGGTCCAAGAACTGTCTCCTTGATAACAGCTTGTTCTGAACAAGACATACTTTTAACTTTGGGCACCTCACTGGTAGCCCATGAACCATGTGCTCCAGGCTTTACATGGGCTTCTTAATGGTCTCCAGGTGGAGATGAAGGTGTGGGTTATGACCTATAACTTCCTAAATAGCCCAGGGCTGGCCTAGCCATGGTAGGCAGAAATGTTCTCCTATATGGAAATAACAAGGTAAGCTGCAGTCTGCAGCTAGTCTGCAGGAAGTGGTTCCTCTTCCCCCACCTCCCCTTTTCTGGCTTGAAAATACCTGAATTTCATGACTGGCAAGAATATCTCCAGAAAAAAGTTACGTTTGAGTGAATTTAGTTTGCCCAGGAGGCTTAGAGCTGCCTAGTCGGCCAGCTGAGCTTTAGTGAAAGACCTTGCAGTAAGGTGGAAGTTAAATTTAATTGTACTTCAGTTTAATTGTATTTAGTCTCATACATCCAACAACACAGATCTGGAAAGTTTAAGTAGTTCTGAGGACTCAGGCTTTGTCTGCTGAGTAGGCTCTTTGGTGGAGCTGTGTACCAGCATCTGCCACTGATAAATACTGCTCATCCCAGCAGAGGATTTGTCTCACCAGCACTACTTACTCTGCAGTGGAGCCTGCAGGGTTAGTGCAGGACTCAGTTTTCATTCATTAGCTTGCTTAGATCTTCCTCAGACCACACTGAAGACAAGAGGCACTTATTAAGAGCAGCAGTTTGTTTCAAGTGCTTTCTCATAAGTTTTCAAATCTTCTGCTATAATGTCACAGCATCGCTGGCTCCTGTGATGGAGAATAACAGTGGTTCATTAGGCTCATAAATCCAAAAGGAAGAAAGACTCTCCTGGAGACATGAGTAGCTTTATAACAAACAGAACAGCAGGAGAGCCTGCAGATTATCAGCCCAATGCTTTATAAGCATTTTATCATCAGTTGGGGGAAATTACAATAAAGAGAAATAATTAAGTGAAATGTAAACTATGGCATAAACATGCTCATGTTTTCCTCTGTCCACATTTCTTGTAAAAGCTTATTTGAAGCCATGTCACTCTAGGACATCTTCAGAAGCTCCTCCTCACCCAGAGATCTGGGTGGCTGGAATTGACACGGCTCTATATATTATATGCACAAATTCTGCCAAAAGAGAGACAATCTATGCAACATTTAACAATATCCAATGCAAGTGGTGCCCGATAATGAGCCTGATGATGTGTACATTCCATCCAACAGTTCCACCACCACCACATTTTTAAGTGTGCAGCTTTGATTTATGACTCGTGATTCTAAGATCCCAGCCTGTAAATTTTTACAGCGAGCAGACTTGAATTATGTGTTGGATCTGCTGCACTGGATCAAAAATGCTCAAAATGCTCTCTGGGAAGATTTAAATGTATATGGTCTCTAAGCCATGGAAATATTGCTCTAATGTGTCTGTGTGATTTTTAACAGATTGTGAGTTCAAATCCATTTATCAGCTGATGTCTAATGAGTTTGGCAGGCCCCTACTATGTTAAGCACAAGAAAAACTATGAGTATAATGATGTAGATAGAAGAGAATTTAATGAACAAATAAGTGACCTTCACATTTATGTGAGATAAAGATTTCATGCCAAACTTTGCATAATATATGCCAGAAATAATGAGGTATTTATTAGATTTCTTCTCTCCTTTTTCATCTTCTTTACACTTTCTTTTGCATAGCAGACCTCTGTCATCCGTAGTATGTGACTGGGAAAAATCCAGCTGACCTGCAGTGGCTAAACCTCTTAATTCTACCTGGAGGAGTCTGATTGAATAAAATAAAGGAGTATGTGATCCAAGACCTGCTTCAGTGCAGCAGCTGTGCTGGAGGTGAGCACTCAGTTACCACATCTACTGGGGTTCACCCTGGTGCCCCTATTGCCATCACTGCTCACCACTTCTGGAAAATGTCACACATTTTGAAGCTTGAATATGTATTTAGGGGCTTAATTACAAGTGTATAAAATGCATTCCAGCATTCTGATGTGTACCCCACTCATCTCACTGCAAAGTGTCTCCTGACCAATGACTACTAGTGACTGGCTCTAGTCACTGAAGAAAGGCAGAATCTCCTTTGGCTTAGGTAGTGTTGAGCTCAGGGATGTAGTTGAAATTAGCTGGATCTGGGCTTTGTTTTTAGGGCTGCTTTGAAAGATGAGAGTAGAATAGCAGATAAAGACTCCTCATACTCCTGCCTGATATCTCGTTAAGCTCCACTGCTAAATGTATTTAAATGTCTCCTTCTCTGTTTAAATGTCATACTTTGCATGGTAAGAGCCTTTGCATGGTGTTGCAGCATCCCAGGCCAGGACCCTGTCTACATGTGCTGTAGAGTGATGGTGTGGTGGCTGTTTGCAGTCTCACTTAGTGCCCTACACCTGTCAACTCATGAAAAGCTCCAGTACTTTTAATTGTGTCCAGCTCCACATTCTACATCCAAATTGCTTTTCTCAGCAGTGCAGACCAGCTGTAGCTGTGTCTCCATCCACTTCACAACTGCAGATCCATCCACAGAGCCCTTTGTTAAGATGTGGGGTGAAAAGCTGTGAGATCAATAGGTGCAGTCTCCACAGCTTGTCCCATCTCCAGTGGGAGCTTTGAGTTCATCCCAGTGCATCAACTGGAGAGCAGCAAGGATGAAGGACAACCCACTTGCCCCAGCCTCCACCTTTCCATGAAGGTATCTATTTGCTGCTGCTTGCCCATATAAAGCCTGACAAATAGACTGCTTGCAACAAGCTTGCTGCGACAGTGAGACAGACTGGCAAGAAAAATAATAAGCTGTTTCTTAAGGCTGTGACATTGTACTTCCATTAAAAAGTAAGCAATGCTGAGGGTACTTCCACCAGAGGCCAAAAGAGGTTTTGCTGAGGCAATCCAACTCATTAAAGAGAATCACAGTCTGATCATTAAAAAAGGAACATGACAGAGGGGCAGTTTTCTGAAAGAAACTGATATAGCCACATGGCAGGAAAAATAGTATCTTATTTACCTTTTTTCCACATCTTTTTTTTGTTGTTGTTTACGCAGGAGCAGCAAAACCTGACTTCATTTTTCTATTTGAGATGATCTGTGGCTTTGCTGCATGTCCTGTAACTTGGTGGGTATTACAAACTGTGTTTCCAACTAATGAACTGAATGAATAATTTATTTAATGTGTCAGACATGGCAGAAGGTACTGCAGCCAGTCACTGCTCATGAACTAATTGCTGCACTAAGAAAACAAATCTGTGCAAGTCCTCATTTCAAAGTTATTTCCAAACATTAACTCAAAAGTTATTTCAATAATGAAGCCTCTCAGAAGAAGCATCACTTCACACAGCACATTGCATAGCTCTGATGACCCTCCAGCACTGTTCAGCTGGGTGAAGTCTAGTTCAAACAAAACTTTAACCATAAAATGTGGGCAAGGGGGAGGCTGTGTAAAGTCTGTGATTAATTACCAATTAGAAATATTGAAATGCAACAAGAAGGGAAAGAATTGACTCTGTGCAGGGATTTTTGAAACCCTGTTTGCTCAGAAGTGTTTATGCTGAGGCTGAGGGCACTTAGGAGGGCTCAAAATTGGGTGGTCAGACAACCTAAGCAGCAACAGCTTTGTGAATCAAATGAGTAAAGGTTTAGAAGCACACCTAGTTGCAGTTACCGAATTTGAACACATGGTTGAAGTCACAGCTGAGCTCAACTGTTCCCTCAGGCAGATCCCAGGATGTTGCTGACTGTGTGGATGAGGGTAATGGTCAGATTGCCTGTGTGTAACCCTTGCTGCCCTGAGCCTCTACAGATCTCTTTTTTTTAAGGCATTTAAGCATTGTCTTGGCTTTGTGCTAGTCTGCAACAGATGAGTTTCCCCATCAGTAAGTGGGATTCATGCTATCTCTTGCCTGATGCATACAAGATAAATAGCATCATGGGATTTCTGAACCTCCTGTAAATGGAAACTCCTGGCCCTCTCTCCCACTAAGTGATGTGGAAGGGATGAGGAATGAGTTATATCACAAAGTTCACCCCTCCTTCTGCCCTGTTTTCTTGAGATCTTACACAGAACTCCACCTCCTTACAGTCTAGGCTTATCTTGGAGAGATTTTAGGGGTATTTCCCAAATAATTTTTTAACCTCCCAACTTGCTGAAAGGAATACACACTTATGGAAGGGAAATCTTGAGGTAAATTAAGCTCGGCAGGAAATATTTAGGCAGCAGATACCAGGTACCTAGAGAATTATGAGCTAGGAGGCTGTTCCTGCTGTGACTAGTAGCTGTTCCTGCAGAGGAGCACAGAGGTGAGGTCCTCTCCCTCCCTTTGCTCTGTGGCCAAGGGATGTGTCAGGCTTGGTGTGAGCAAGAGCAATTCCATTTCTTTCCATTTGCATTTGATTACACCAAGGCTGAAGTTGGTCCACGGTGTTTTATTGTATTCCTTTATTTGATTTTGTTTTATTTCTGCTTCCTATACCATAAGTCTGACCAGCTGAACCATACAGCATGTAGCAATTTACAGTAAACCCTCCTTCAGCTCGGTAATGGATGGAAACAATTCTGGAGTTAATGGTATTAGTGAGGAAATACAGTCATTCTTAACCAATCTTGTAATGCCCGTTTGGAAAAATGATACTTGGGACTACTTTTATCATTCGATTTACAAGTCACAAATTTGTGCAAGAAACTCGACTTGAAGTCAGTCACACACCTTATAAACTGAGCAGAGCCAGTTCACAAATGGTTTTACAGCTCCATACACTTCCCTGGAGGAGCCATCTCCTTCCTGCTGGCCAGACACATTGTCTTGAAATGGCTGCCAACTTTTTAAGAGTTCCTTTTTGGCTATATTCTTCTTTTCATAGCAGCATTCATGGCCCCAACCCAGGTTCATAAGGAACTAAGTGTAAAATTAATCAATGGATTGATGCACTGTTTAGAATAAAAACAGCCCAGTTTTGGCTACATTTTCTGCCCCTCCAGCCAAAAGAGTGCATGTGTGTATGTGAAATGTAATTTAGTTTTTCCTTTGCTGCCTGTTGATTTTCCTCTAATTCATTTTCCTTTTGCCTCTTATTGAGTCTCTTCTTGTCTGCAGAAGCTTAACCCTGTCGTGCCCGATCATAGAACAGCCAGAGGGACTCTGTAGGTGGGCACTGGGATGGGCACAGGCTTCATTAGCTGCTAGAAGGGACACTTTGCTATTCATGAAAAGGACCACATGAGTTCAGCCAGCCAAAAGTGAAGCCTTTGGTAGGTAGAATCTTCCTGGAGTTTTAATGACTTTTAAAGCCCTGGGAAAACCTCTCAGTTGATATTTATTACCTTTAATGTGTTCCAAATGAACTTTATCTAAAACGTAGCTCAGCCTTTTTGCAAGTGTGTATGTGCCTTAGTTGAAGATGTTAACACATGAAGCTTTTCCTCCCTTCTGTGGCCAGAAACCACAACTTCTTAGTCACAACGGGATGTAACTTGAGGCTTTGTCATACAGAGCTTCAGTGCATAAACATGCACATTCACACTTTAAAATAACACTAGTGATTATTAACCAAACATCTTGAAGCAGAACTCAAGCTCACTTAGTGTGTGAAGCATGAAGAGGGTTTAGGTGTGCTGTCGGATCAGTGCATAAATTTGAGAGACTCCAATGAGCCCTTTTCAGAGAGGGAGGAGTTGAACAATGACTGTGTTGGTAACCTTAATTTCAGAAGTAGCTGGTCTGGGAAAAAGTTAATCATATTGTAGGCGCTGTCTAAAACTACTCAATCTTGTTTCTATCAGTCTCAAAGTCATGTATTTTTAAAAATACCAAAAGCAATTTAAAAATACATCTAACAGTAATCACTTCATTGGAAACAACACCCAGCAATAACATAAACCAGCAGCTACTTTCCTGTGAAGATTTATGAGACAGACCAGTTTTCTCACAACTTATGTTATTTCTGCCTTATTGTTTTGTCAGCATTGGATATGGAAAGTAAATGACATGTGAACACTCCCCAGCACTAGAAAGCTTCAGAGTTTTAATTAGGCAACAAAATTGAAAAAGTGAGTTTGCTTGCCCTGTTCAATCTCTGTGATTCAAATTTGGGTATAACAAAGATGCCTAAGCAATGAACCACCCTCTCCTGAGTCCACATGTATGATCGTGGCTCTTGCAGCTCCCACCTGGAGCCTGATTCTGAATTTCCACTGCTGGGTCTGGAATCCAAAGGGATTGCAAATGTCATTGTCAAACACTATGATGGGAGGTGAAATGATAGTAATGGTGAACAAATTGAGAAGTGAAGATGTTTTGGGGCATTTAAAACCACATTGAGGCAGGCCTTGTGATTGCACCAGTGTGGATGACCCACACTGTGCCCAAGGAAACTGGCTGTCTCATGTTTGTAGTGTCTGACTGCTGCTGGCTCCTAGGAATCAACACTGTGAGGGGACAATGATGGGCCAGCGAGGAAGAATCTGGATGGAAAAAATTGTCAGTTGTTAATGGGAGGGAATCATAGAATAGTTTGGGTTGGAAGGGACCTTAAAGATCAACAAGTTCCAACCCCCCTGCCATAGGCAGGGACACCTCCCACTAGATCAGGCTGCTCAGTGCCTTGTCCAGCCTGGTCTTGAACACCTTCAGAGAGGGGGCATCCACAACCTCTCTGGGCAACCTGTTCCAGTGCTTCACCACTCTCACTGTAAAGAATTTCTTTCTTATGTCAAGTCTGAATCTATCATAGAGTGGTTTAGGTTGGGAGGGACCTTAAAGATCATCGAGTTACATCCTGAGGGACACCTTCCAGTGGACCAGGTTTCTCAATGCTTCATCGAGCCTGGCCTTAAACAATTCCAGGGAGGAGGCACCCACAGCCTCTCTCAGTGACCTGTTCCTGTGTCTCACCACCCTCACAGTAAAGAACTTCTTTCTTATGTCCAGATATAAGACACATCCAGATATATACCTGTATAGATCTCTATATACAGAAGACAAAATGTATAAATAACAAAATGGAGCCTTCTATATGTAGTTTACCACCCTGGGGACATATTACAAAGCACTTTTACTGTGATCAAACAGGAACCAATAACATAAAAATGCACCAGTTGTGTATTACTGCTACTGGATTCTCACACCTCTTAGTCCACTTCCCCAGTGGCAACTTGTCTGGCCTTTTTGTAAATTAATTGCAGCCTTCTGAAGAAAATGTTTACTGTGGAAGTGTCATAACTCACTCTGTTCTCTACTGGCATTTGCATGCTTCAAGTCCCAAGTTCCTTGGGTAGACCTTTATACTGCACAGCTGTCTGACGTCTACTGGGCACACATTGATATGAGATTATTTTGTAGGCTCAGGCCATATATTCATGATAATTTGTAACAATTCATTAAAAATAAGTTGCCTATATTCCTAACAGTACAGCAATTAACATATATTGAAACAGTGATTGCTTTGCTGTAGTTCATTAGGAAGTCAAAATTTAATTTCTATTTGATTGCAATCCGGTTACTACCATTTATTACCAATAATTTTAACGAGGTAAAATAAGAGATGTATTGCAAACTAATGATAATGTTACAAAGGTTCATTGGGAATTCACACAAAAATTCCTATTTAATTACAGTGGAATTACTTCTACTTCATTGACATGAGGTGGGATGTGATTGTGATTCCTGCTGAAGATGAGCCATGTGCTCTTGTTGGATGATACTCTCTGGGTGGAGCGCACAGACTGGTGTCCTTTCGATGTGCCATGTGCCAGATACATCAAAAGGGCAATTGCTTGGCCTCACACAGTGGTTAATTGCAAGTCAACACTTGCCCTGAGCCCATGTTCACCCACAGGGTTGTCTCACACAGCCATTGACTTTTTGATGGAGCTCTGGAGACAGAGCTGGGATCAGAGAGGAGGACCTCATGAGTCCCGAGGATGTGTGCAGGGGAGCACTTTGTGGTAGGTTCTCTCTGTCTTGGGTCTCCTGTAAGGCTTTGGGAGCTCAAACACAAGAAGTAAGGGATCAGGGTGT
This sequence comes from Turnix velox, assembly GCA_013400935.1. Classification (NCBI taxonomy): domain Eukaryota; kingdom Metazoa; phylum Chordata; class Aves; order Charadriiformes; family Turnicidae; genus Turnix; species Turnix velox. The sequence continues at coordinate 817,442 of VZTY01007850.1, read as the reverse complement.
AAAATATGAACACCTCTCCTGCCTGGTATTCATTGGAGACAATTTCTGAGTAAGAATGAGATGCGAGTGGTTGTGTGTAATGGAGGGGTGAGTGAGATGTGCATGAGAAGGCACAATGAATTCATTGGGGATGTAAAGTTGGAAAAAAAAGATGAAAAAGTGCTGTGCTGAGTCTGGCAAGAACTCTACCCTGTAATGCTCCTGCCAATAAGGATTTTCCTTGTAATGAGCTCTTCTGTGCTCCTTTGGAGGCTTCAGAGATGCAGATCATGAAATGTTTAAGTAAGTGAATTGCCCACTGTCCTCTGAAAAAGTCTCTGAAGTAAAACTGAGAATACACCTGGGCTTCCTTCCTCTTCTCATCTCCAGAAAAGATGGACTCTGGTCTAATTTCAGACTCATCTCTTGAAATAAAGTTATGGAGTCATTCCTAGCTTTGCATAGCAATATCATCTGATAAAGAGGAATTTGAGGTTAGTTATAGAATGGCTTAAGTTGGAATAGACTTTAAAGATCACCTAGTTCCACCCTCCTGCCAGGGACAGAGACACCTTCCACTAGACCAGGTCAAAAAATTAGTTAATTTTGCTTTGAATTATACAGCTTGAAATGTTTATGGAAGGTTACCGTGAGCTCCCCTTGCTTGCATTAAGGCTCCATACCTAAAATTGCCCTAAAAAGCAATGATCCAAATCAGTCCCTGGTGCACACTGTTTGCTGTAATTGAAGACACTTCACCAGTGACTGATTTGGTCTGATGGGCCTGATGCCACAATCCTAACTCGGCAAAAACATTCTACAATCAGCCTGAGGCATGGGATATTTGTAACACCCACTTAGATAGGCCATCATATTTTTCCTCATTCTAATTTCCCCCTTCTCCTTATTTCTCTGTGTGTCTATCACCTTTTTTCACGTCTCTCCAGATGTATTTCCCAGCATCCGATAATTGAAAGTCAGTGAACTCAGTTTCAGGTTATTTTGCTAAAAGATGCCTATTATTTTGATGAAGCAGGTGCATGGAATTAAAAAAAACCTCCATAATTGCTACTTTACTATCAGGCTTCTGCTGCCTAATCTTCTTTGATGTTGGTAGAACAAGCTTTCTATCTCCTCCAGGGTGATTACAGGGAACATTGCTCTGTTCCTCCTACAGAATCCATTCCTGATGGATATTAAACCTGGGTTATCAATTAAAGTTTCTTTATGTGCTGAGTGATTAGAGCCAAGATTGCATGTGATATCTGGCATAAAGCAAGTTTGAAGTGATTTCTGCTATTAGTATTAATTAATCACTGATATGTCAAACATTCACAACCAAATGCACTAGGTGTACAATTTACCACAGTAATGTGGGAATGAAATAACGACTGAACTACTCTCATTTCAAACATTTGGCAACAAATTCCATAAAGTCTTCTTGGTTTAATTAGCTGAAAATGAAGGGAGAAGCTGAATGAATAAATGGGATGTTAAATTTACAGTTGTAGTTCTGAATCATGAAAATGGCTGTTTTTTCCCCTCTTACACTCTGCTCTTACATATCTGACAAGCTTCAAATCTTTGGTGTAAAATTTTGGATGCTAGTTATCAGCCTTTCTAAGTGAAAATAATATGCTAGTGTGGGTATGTTGAAATGCTTGAAGTATATGTGCATATGTGTAAAAAGGCTGCTCCTGGAGACATGGTTGGGCATGTCAAGCACACACAGAGGTGGAACAACCTCAGAAATGTGAATAGATGAATGTGTATGACTGAACAGTTTGTATGCACTGAGCAAGAGTGTAGTGATTGCCTTGCTCTACAGAGTGACACAGGCACCTCTACAAGTATTTAAGTGGCACTTTGTCTGTAGTATCTGATCACCTCCAAAGGACAATAAAATTGGGCAAAGAATCATTATTCCTGTCTTGGAGGTGGAAAAGTTTAGGATAAAAAAGTGAAATGATGCCAAAAACCAGCAGCAGAGCTGGAAATTGATAAAGAACATCCCTAGTCAGTGCTGTGTTTCAGGTAATCCTGGAGCCAAAAGCTTGTAGGAGCACATTATTGCTGCAGTGGTAAAGAGGCACAGCGATGACCATTGCTCCTCAGACTGTTTAAGCCAGATGAATATCTGGCAAGTGGGATTTAATTATCCCACTTACACTAATCACACAGTTCATTCCCACTGAGGCAACTTTTGCTGTTGGCAGGTGCCTGAACATTGCTGCCAGGCATTAAGGGACTTGTTTCTTTTTGCCCAACCATGTGATGCTCTTTACAATTACAGCATCAGGTGCAGGTGGCAAAAGAAGATGCTACTGCTTAATTGACTCTAGAGTTCAACCCAGTACCCCTTCCAGGTGCTGTCAAGGTCCTTGTCTCTGTTGTGAGCTGTTCAGGTGATTGTCTCCAAGACTCAAACTTGCCATGAGAGCAAGCCCATGCAGTGCCTTTGGCCTCATTGCAGCTGCTTGGGTTTACAGCAGCAGTGAATGTATCCAGGTGTAGGCGGTAACATCTGGATTGTCTCTTTGTTTGACTCTTTCTCATTTGCATTGGCATGTCTTAAATCCGAGTCTTGCTCAGCAAGTGCCCAGTTTATCCACTGCTCACATTGTCATAAATCTTTTACAAAAGCAATTATGGAGAGAGCATATTTCATTCTTTTATAAAATTCCTTGAAGCTGATGAGAGCAGTCAGATGGCTATTTTCATCAATGAACCTTTGATAGAACATTAGGAAACAGAGATGGTGTCTTTTAATAGACCATTATTACCTGCCTTGGGTGAAAGGAGCAATCATGCATTCCAAAAGTATATTAATGGCAGAGTAAAACATGACTTATAAATAATATCCCCAGAAAGCACCTTATTTTCCATCTTAAAATGATTTGAAATGGGTTTAGCCTTTACTAACTGCTGTGTTCAAGTACAGTTTGGGAGGCAGTGAAGCTCTATTCCAGCCCACTGATACGGAGTCATGCAGCTCCTGTGTTGTGACATGTGAAGGTCTGCCCTGTGAGTGCTCTGCTTCTGATGGACTGGGCTGATGTCAGAGCTCAGTGCAGCACAGGTTTTGGCAATAGGTAAGGGCATATAGAGCCCAAAGTGAAGACACAGGTCCCCTCACAGCTGAAAAGCATGTTGGCAAGATAAGCTGGCACCATCAGTGCCTTTTACAAGCAGAGAACCCTGTGTGAAGTGTTTTGTCCCCCTGCCCACCTCCTTCCCCCTCCAGCTTGCCTGCCTCAGGCCTGCTGGCTAAGAAGTGGGAAGAGGTGTCAAGGAATGGAGTTACTTCCAGGAGGATGAGGAACAGTGACTAATCTTTGCCAAGCTAGAAGGATTACTCCTTTTACTCACTTATTTCTGACCATTGTGAGCTTTCTTTGTCCATTTCCCACATGAGAGCAGACCAGGAGAATGGTATGGGACTGGTGAAGATGCCCATACTGTGGTTTGCTAGACTCCAGTTTGTGTTCAGAAGTTTGTAGATGGAGCACACGTGCAGAGAAGCAGCCCTCCAAAGTGTTTCACAAGGCCAAATCGTGAGGAAATGGCTTCCAAACGGTGAAGCTGGGAGAGAAAAGGTTGAAGAGAAGGAAAAGAAAATAAGAAACATAAGAGAGACTAATGGGGAAAATGGACAGAATTCCATGCCATTGTCTGTGGGAGATGGTGACTCCAGGGACAGCTAAGATGAAGCCTCCTTCAGGGAAACCATAGATTTAACTGCAGCAGGGAGCAAACAGGAAATTCTGTGCTGCTTCCACAGGAGGCTTGAAAGAAACAGGTTGATAGAAAAATGGATTTCTCTGTTTTCTTACAGATAGCATAAATATTTCAAAGCCTAAAGATGAGGATGAGGAGAAATGCTTGTGAAATTGCTTGCCATAATTATGGAGCATGGTGTGCTCAAACGCCCACAGCAATTCTGCTGTGACGTGCACCCTCCTGCATCAGCGGGGAAGGTATCAATCCAGCAATAGGACACCTCTGTGCTTTCATCCCCATCTGTGGGCAGGCAGGAATGGGAGGAGCAGTAGGGGCCTGTGCACACAGCAGAGTAATTCAGGAGACGAATGTGTGTCTGACAACAAACATACATTAACTGGCATTATCTCCCCGAGTAGGAAGGCTGCAGTTTTCCAGCTTAGCAACAACTCCACCTGGGGGATGCTGTCTGAGGCCCTGGGCTGCTGTGGATCAGCCCAGGGTGATGCCAGAGGAGAAAGAACCTCCTGCAGTCGCTGCCTCATGTGGGCACCTGGGGCTGAGCAAGGAAGGACTGGACAGACAAAGGCAGGGCATTTGAGGCAAATTAACAATAATAATAATACTCTCTTCCATCGCTATTGTTTGAGGCCAAAATATGTTTTCCTACAAATCAGCCTTAAAGTAATACTGCCTTTTCACATGTAACTTAATTAAAGTTATGAAAGTTGGTTTTTTTTTAATCTCTTTTCCTGCATAGCATGAAGATTTTCCTCCTCCTTTCTACTCTGGTAGCTTTTTCTTTAATGATCTTCATGGACCATCTTTAAGGAAGAAGCGAGCAAGCAATTAATAAAAGTGTGAACAGGTGGTTGCTCTGCTACTAGAAAAGATCAGTAGCACAATAATTTCCTAATTATTATTATACCTTTTAAAGGTTTTTAAATACATGATAACATATTTCCCCATCGCTTCTTCTGGCACCCCTCTTGCTCCTGGCATTATTTCTCATTCAGAATAATAATTAATGAGAGCTGAGGTATCTAATATATATTTTATTCCTTCTGCTTCAGTCCCTTAAGTAACCATCTTGTCACATTTGTTATGCAAATTTTCACACGTTGTGTGTAATTTCAGCAATATGTGAGAATGCCTCTCAAAAATGCCTTGAGTATTTTGTTTTATGTATTTGTAAAAAATAATCTTTTTGGTGAAAGTGATCTTTTTCCATGGCTCCTCAGAGAAATGGGTGAAGCTGTGTTGTTGGTCTGGCTTTACCCAGGTAAAGGAAAGCAGGAATTTAATTTTTTTTTTTAAGAGAGCACTCTGGTCTTGTTAAAGGCTGCAAACTGTACAGTCAGAAACAAAGCACTATCTTTACTTGGACAGGTAATTATCATACATGTGCTTAACTAAAGAAAGTTAATATAGATGATGGAGCAGCAGTATAGACAGACACAAAGAAAGCATTTGCTGACTCTGCCCTCTTTCTATCTTCATAGTACCCTCCTCATTTATCAGTGGGCCCGCATTGCCTCTAGTGCAAGTTTTGCTTGCAATGTATTTAAAGAAGCCCTTCCTTGACCCTTCTTGCAAGGCTTAATTCTAAGAAGGCCTTAGCTTTCCTAGTTGCCTCCCTACACTCTCTGACAACAGTCATATTCCTCCCAAGTGGTCAGTCCCTCCTTCCATGATCTGTAGATTCTCCTCTTTGCCTGGCAGTTCCCTTTTTAACCAGGCAGGACATTCTATAACCTGAGTAGCTGATGTGATCTTCTATGCACAAATACATATGAGGATGTGGATTTTCACTCTTGAAGGAAAAACTTCTGAGTGGTTACATTACTTGCAAAGACACAAAAATAGGGGAGCTTGGGCTTCTAATGTGTATTATGAGTCAACCAGTGCTATACATCTCTGTGAGACGAACTTTTCTCTAAAGATTTAATGTATTACCTTCCAAAAGGGTGAGTCAGTGGGCCTGCAGCACTTAATAAATGTTTTCTCTGCAATTTTTCATTGGCAGTGATCCTGGGGTCATGTAACTCTCCCATCTGGTTCTCCCTTTAGGCTTTAATCACATTTTCACAGTGTTGGATAGTGGCAACCATTTGCCCACAGAGTCCCTTCAAGGCTTTGGAAATCTATTTCTGGTGACCTTTTCCATGCTTTGTTGGAGATGTGGTCAACACTAGTCTCATATGAGAGATTAACCTTCCAAAGGAATAATTAATTAGGCAAATCTGAGGGAAAGTCAGATCAATTTTTTTAAACTGTTCTACCTTGCTGAAGGCTGGAAATTCTTTGTTGAAAATGAGTGGTTATTTTTAATACCAAAATATTCAGGGTTGTTGTATGTAATGAAAACTGAACACTATGAACTGCAGTATTGTCATCACTAAGTGGATGTGGAGAGCTGAGTTTGTGCTTCTGTACCTAAGTTTATTTTATTGTGAAACGAAGAATGAGTATGTGTTGAAGAACTATAAAAAATATTTTTTAACATTTAGGGTCTTTGAAGCTGATGCTAAAACTTGGGCTCTGAGAGACCATGAGGCATCCTGGCTCTGAATACATGTGTCCAAGAGGGAGTGGGAAGCAGCTCTGTCTCTGCCACCTTCCCATGGCTGGTATCTCTTGAAGGTACCTCAGGTGGCCCTAAATTATGCTAGCAGCCCTTCTTGCCAAAGTTCTCATGCAGAGTGTGATAGTCCAAGATGACTCTAGCTTCACACTTCCCTGCAGCCACACTGGTGTCTCTGGCAGTTCAATTGCAGTGTTACTGCTGCTCTCCTTCACTCGCTCAGCAACCCTGCTGAGGGATCTGTCCTCTGGCAGGGCTGGAGATCTGTGGTAGAAGGGGCTGTGACTCTCAGCCCTCACCCCTCCCCAGGCGGCACCTTGGGTGATCCTACCAAGTGTGTCTGCAAGGACAACAAACACCAAATGGAGCTCTGGTGGTCTGAGGTCCCCCCTGCTGCCCGAAGGGGGGTATCACCAATGCCAGGCTATGTCAGTTGTGCCTTTGCTTATGCTAGGCTTGAAATTTGCTTGGACTTGAGGTTGCCAGATTTCAGCAAGAAAATGAAATTTCTTGGATTTGAAAAGTAATCTGCTTTTAGTTTGCCAGTTTTTATGACTGGAGTAAAGCTTAAGCAGTGTGCCCAGGAATACTGCATTGCAAGAGTGTTGGAACTTGATGATCTTTAAGGTCCCTTCCAACCCAAACTATTCTATGATTCTATGATCCTGATCCCACAAGAGGTCTGGTCACCAGGATCAGTACCTTTGCTGAGCACTGGGATGTGCTCCAGTAGTCCCAAGTTCTACTCCAAGTAACTCGTGGTTAATCATAGAATAGTTCGGGTTGGAAGGGACCTTTTAAGGATCATCGAGTTCCAACCCCCCTGCTATAGGCAGGGACACCTCCCACTACATCAGGCTGCTCAGTGCCTTGTCCAGCCCGGTCTTGAACACCTCCAGAGAGGGGGCATGCACCACCTCTCTGGGCAACCTGTTCCAGTGCTTGAATGCTCAGTGCCATTGAGGGACAGCTTTAGGGGGCTGTGACTGCTTTAGCACCACTGATAGTTTCCTCTTGCACAAAAGTGTAAGAAATAGCAGGTGAGGAGTGTCTGAATGCCACCTTCTGCTGAGCACCATCACTGCTCCAGAGCAAGCAGCACTGAGAGCAGAGCCTGGCACAAGTCTCAATGGAGGTTGCTCTCCTTTAAACTGAGGGGCAACTGTGGGGCTGCTTAGTCTGGTACTTTCTATGCAGAATAAACCCCAAATATAGCAACCCCTTAACTCCGAAACTTTTAAAAATCTAATCAGGAGGGAGCTAAAACCAGCTTTGTACATAATGAAGGAGGGACATTTTGTCCTCCCCATCCTGAAAAGCCACACAATAAAAATGTAAATATCTGCCTTGAAGGCTTTCTTAATATACCCCGTAATTTCCTTAAAATTCTTTCCATAATATCAAAGTCTTAAACTACTTTGAGATGAGCTATTTTAGACTGTAATTGGGCTATTCATTCCCTATGCATACAGCGATCCTAATCTAATATGTAACAAGAACTTAAAAGCTAATCAATAATGGAACACGATTCTCTATCAGTAGAGCTGCCTGTTGACTCCTGTGAGAGGGATCTTCACAAGACAGCTCAGCTCTGATGACAGCCTTATATTTATTTTAAACATGAAGTTGAAACATCATCTTTCTCTGTATTGTCACTTCCAATTATTTTTGGAACGAAAACACCGGGGGGAAATGAGATCCTCCTCTTGAAAAGCACATTCATATTTGATAAATAGCCACAGATTCTGGAGGATGTTTACTGAAATGTAGGCTTGAAATTCTTTTGCCTGTGTTTTACTGGAGCTATTGATTATCTATTGTAACATGTGTCTGAGTCACTTTACTAAGCTGCCCCTTTCCTAGACCTTAGAGGTTAAGAAAGAAAAAGGGCTGATTACCCTAGTGATGGGCTTCTGTGTATTCCAGGGGTAAAAAACCAAGGTAAATGACATTGAGAGTGAATCCAAGTGAACCACTGCTTACTGTCCTTCAGCAGAAGTCAGAGAAACTCTTTATACCCTCACGTACAAAAGACAAATTCCCACTTTCTTATGTCTATGCAGTGGCTTGAGATGGAGAGGGTGGAGGGAAGTGCCTTAAGTGAGTACACAGATGTGCCTAAAACCAAATCAGTCATAGGCATGAGAAAATGCTGCCCTTTTAATAGGGCAGGCTGAACCAACCTGCACAGCTGGATTTTGAATTTTATGGGCTCTCTCAATAAAAAGTGAGTGGAAGACATCTTACATCATTCCCACAGCTCTGGCCATTTGTGTGCTGCACCACTTCCCCCCTGAGCTGCCCTGGGGATGGAGGAGCTGAAGGCCTATGGTTGAAGCCATGTACAACCCCCTTGCCACTGTCTGGAGCCAATTAACTTGCATTTTGGAAACACATGGTGGGTTTCTGATGTCACGTACACTTCCACAAAGTCAGTGGATTTAGTCTGGAATTACTCAGGGTATGAGGGATCAGGAGTTGTCTGGGAAAGCTTCTCTCTGGAGGGTCCTAAATGCCAGTGATTTCACATGATTATTTATTGAGCTTTATAATAGTGCATATATCCTCATGCACACCTCTTCTCCTACAAATTACCCTACAACTTTCCAGTCTGTCACTGTGTTGTAGAGGTTAAGTCTTTCCTAAGTAATCAAAACATCTAGGAAGGAAAGCTTGCTAAATGCTGAGCTAAGCTTCAGAACTGACCCTATCTCCGAACAGAACCAGGGACTTTATGTACATCGTAAAATGTAGTAATTGCTGTGGTAACTGCTCATTCTTATTAACTAAAGGTGTAAAAAGAGCTGTGTGACACAGCCAGTGCTAATGTTGGGAGCACAAGGGAGGTCTCCTCATTGAAAGGTTTAATTGATACATGTGCTCTATAGGAAAATTTGCTTTCCCCCCTCCACTTAATAGGTATATTTAACATTTTAAGGCAGTTCTGCTCCTACTCTTGCCTTGCAAACCCTTTGGGTGTGGAAGGCAATTAAACAGTTGCAAGGAGGTGTCAGATCAAGCATGAGGCTGTGTTTACCTCTATTTCATTCCTGGTTTTAGTACTGCAGTAATTTGACCCTGTCCTTTTCTCAGGTGATGCCCCATATTTCAGCTTGGCCACACAGATGGAAGGAGAATGAAAGTATTTGTTTTTCTTCCCTGTGTGACCAGTGATGGGTTATTCCCAAAGTTGGGCTTAATTGATTCTTGATTGATTTTTCTGCCATTGATTCTTTTGCCTGATTCTTTGTCACATCATTTTGCCACTATTTTTATCACTTTCCTAGGAAAATGAATAAGGACATTTTCTTGATGGCAGCTATTTCTTTTACTGCAAGCTACAACTGGCTGCCATTAGCTGAGCTGAGAACCTATGCAGCCCTAACAGGGTCCTGGAACCACAGTCCTGCCTGGCTGATGTGTTTGCCCCACCTTCTAAATGAGACATTATAGGTAAAATTCAGACCCCATACAGTTAGTAATGTCACACCTGGTACATCAAGCTGCAGAATGGAAGTACTTTGATTGCCAACAATATCTCTTTTCACAAAAGATAAGCCTTAGTTTAGTATTTTCTATTTGCCTAGATGAAGCTCAGCCTGCACCTTGACTAACACATATAAGTTTTTGATTGACACTCCGGTCTAGGCATTTAGCTATCGTGAAGTCTTGTCAAGTCACCCTTTGATAAGAGCATTTTTGGTGCCACAAAATGTAATCACTTCACTGCAGCATTCTACATTGCAAATTCAAGTTTCTCTGCACATTTTTCAGCTGAGAATCTTGGCACTGTCAATAGATCTGTTCCATGGGTGATTTCAGATGGATCCATTAATTCTGCTTCTGAGAGTAATAAGTCCTGCTCTTTTACAAAGTGAATCATCCGTCTCTTCTGCGGATAAGTGAAATTCTCCCTCATTGGACTTGTAGTCCATAAGTTGGCAGGGTTTCTGGTTTTGTTAATAGCCTTCATACAGCAGTGAAGTCATTTCAAAAAATGTTCAGCCCAGTTTTGGGGCCAAGTAGTATGTCTTTAGGTTATTTGTTCTTCTAGACAGGCCATGTCACCATTAGTCAGACTTCAGCATGATGGTTTGCTTTCATTATTCACTGACTGCACTGCTTCTCATTCAGTGCTTTCCAGCTCAGCAAGATTTTCCTGGGCTAATTCACCTGAATCATTTCTAGAAGAGTTTATATCAAAGGACACATTCTCAGTGTTCATAAAGTGCAGGGATTTTGAAATCTTGTCATTTAAAAATTAGCATTTTGAAGGTATTTATGGCATGTATGTGAGCACGGCATGTGTCAGCAGGGGTCTGAGCATGATTGATAGCCCTTTCCCTTTTTATTTATGTTCTGTTTGGGACATCTAGCACACACTCATTCTGTGACCAGAACTGAACTGACATGGCTCCAGATAGGACATTGGGTCTACTGCAGCAAAACAAGCTGCTATGGACAGGTTTAGGACATGGGTCACACTCACAAGTCCTACAGACCTGGACACCTGTTAGGTCTTCACCATTGCCTTACCTGAACATTTACCTAAAATGACAATGGCTGAGATCTCCCTGAAGAGCTCAATACTGTGGATTTTGGTAAGGCTCAATTGATTTATGTGTTCTGATGAGCCAGTCTTCTCCTGTGCTTGTTTAATACAACAGGAACATACAGCAATCCCAGCACATTTATGTGGTACATATCTGGGTCTACACACCAGTTGCATTTCTGAATGGGTTGTTCTTCACTTGAAGTCTCCTTGGTTGGGTTGCTATTTCTGGACTTCCTCCACAAACATAAGTCTATCCTGTTTCATGTACTCTCACATTCCTGGGTTGTCAGCCTGCCCATAGCAGCAGTGAATTGTGAAAGGAAAAAATTAGCAGAGAGATAGTTAAGCAGAAACGTAACCCACCACATCATCTGGTGTGTCCTGCTTCACTGAAGCCATCTCAGAAGCTAAGGAAACAAACAAAAAAATCACCACTGGACACTTCATAATTCAGGGTGATATCATAAAATGAAGCCTTCTGAGTGTTCTGGAGAGAACCTAGAGAACACTGAACTTGGAATTTTTGATGTCAGAGAAGGAAAATTTTTACAACAGAGGAAGAAAAAATAATTTTGCTTTAGAACTAGAACAAGAGTTTTCAAATGTTCAGATGAAACAGACATGCTGTTCTTTTAAAGTGGTCTAACTAATGCTTATTACCAAGGGTATGTTCAGACTGTAACTCTTCACAGTTGGCACCAGTGACCCTCAGGATTGTTGTCTACAACACCAGCTTAACTCTAATTAAGCTCACATCCTCTGACTTTCGCACCACCTCTCTGGGAGAAATAGGGTGTTACATCTAGTCAGTATGTTATTTATTTATTTATAGACTCGAGTATAGACTGAAGATTGTATTAATGTCTCTTTGAGCGGTCTCTTACCTTAAAAAAAGCCAAAGCCGAGTATCAAATTTGTTAGGGTGATTCAGGTTCTCTGAAGCTGACAACTTTCTTCTCTTGATAGTCAATGGAGGGACTTGTATACCTTGTCAGTAGATGTGGGATGTTTTGTCTGAATATCTGGATGGGTTTTGTCTCAAATTTGGGGATGCCTACTGATAGTAAGAGTCTGGAAGCTTATGTGTGACTGGAGGGTGGGGGGTCTGTCTGGCTCACAGCCTGCTCAATGCTCTGTTTTAAAGAGAGCAAACATGGAGCTCAGCTTTCACCATTGCTGCCCAGCCTTGTGAATGTGGCATTTCCCTTTGATGATACTTGAAATGATGCCCACTCTGCCTCTTCCTCTCCCTCACCAGGACACCTTCTTTTTTCTGATCCCCAGTTGGCATGGCTGACATTTAAGCGCCAGGTTTACTTGTGCTTGTTGCTCAGATCCCTTCAAGCTTTCCAAACCAGTACAAAGCTCTGGGTTTTCAGCCAATTTACTCATAGGTTTACCATATGCTGACATTGTTTCTCTATAAATAGGTCTACCTTTACTGACAGTATTGATTCAGCGTCCTCTCTTCTCACTAATACTCTTTTTGATGTATCTAACCTGCCTTCATATTTCACCCAATGAAAAGCTGAAGTCAAGGGGTAGAGGTCAGAGAGGTTAAACTGCAAACATAAAGGCCCTTGGCTTTAAAGTCAGCATTTGCTACATTTGATCCACAAGCTTGTCAGTTGAGCATATCCACAAGTCTGAGTTATCTTTTCTGCCAAACAAGTAAGCCATCAAGATAAGGTCACATTTTACTACTAATAATTTGAATTAAAATAAGCTTGTCTTGCAAAACCCTCCATCTGATCCATTCATGGGCTAACAATGTTAGCACAGACACTAATCTGGCCATCTCAGACTGTATGATTTTGAAAAGGAGGAGTAAACTTTCCCTCACAGACAGGAACACATCTCAGGTGCTGTTTGCATTGGAGCTAATCCAGATTAACAGAACACAGATGTAGTTTACTTGCTTGTAAAATAAACTCAGCTTTGATAGATCAGTCATTCCTTTTCTATACATAGATTTTGTGGGGTTTTTTGGTGACTGACTTACTGGTCAGTTTTTTATATGGTGCAGCTCTTGAGTGATGTGAGAACAGAAGTGCTCAGCAGTGTCCTGCAGGTAGAAATGCTTTGGTGGGACTGTGCTCTGCTCTGGGGAGACCTGTTCTCTCAATGCTTTGCTGCAGTTAGAGAGCAACTTATGCAGTATGGCAGCCACCAGGTCATCCATAATGCACTGCAGACAGCTGCAAATCCACTGCAAACTTGCAGAAAACAGGATCTCCACAGACATGTTTTCATGGATGGCAGTTGCAATTGTGAGCTGGAGAAGACTGGTGGTGGGTGCAGAGGGAGGTGCAAGGGGCTGGGTATTGTGTGGGTATTGATCAGTGAAGAGAGAGAAAACTGCAGAATGGGATCAGAGCAGAGGAAGTTTTGGTAGCACATGGGACTAGAAGTCATTCAGGAAGAGCTCAGCAGGACAAACATGGTTGCAGCCCTGCCAAGGGTTCCAGGAGCCATCAGAGGTTCTGGGGAAGCTCCATGGGCCCCCAGCAACACTGGTGTGATGGAAGAGCAGGTCTTGATTGAAGGCATTATCCTGAGGTGTGTGGGAGCTGGCTGCTCATCATTTTCACACCACAGCTATCCCCTGTGCTGGGTTGCCTGAGTCAAGCCCCTACTTTGTTTCCCAGTTTATTCTTTGATATTTGATTTGCTGCACTCAGCTCTTGTAGGGCTCACCGAGGCCTCAGTGGTCAAGGTGCAGAACCACCATCAGCCAGTCTTTCCACTGCAAGGCTGGATGTCTGCCCTGTGCTGGTGGCACCTCAGATGCTTTTGGCTGAATGTTCTCAAAAGGGCTGGAGGGTGAACTTAGACATTGAGATCTGCCAAGGGAAGCTGCCAAGACTGCCAGAGCAATAGGCCATTAAATCTTGCACCCAAACTGAGCAGCAGCCTCCACCCCAAATAAATCATGGGAGAGAAAGAAGCATTTCACATTGTTAGCAGTTTATGCTATCTCTGCCTTCAGCCATGCTACCACTAACCTGGGAATTCATCAGAGGTTTTCATTTGCTCCTTGTTCTGAACTATAATGAGCCCTTTAACAGTGTAAATAAAAAGATCTAAAGATTCAGTAGACTGTAATGTCACAAATGCAACCATCTACCATGCGAGGCCACTGTGTTAAAAAGCATCACACAGCTGGAAACAAATGCTTCTGTATAACATTGTAAATAACCTCTAAGCCCACTACTAATTAAACTGAAGCTCTGCTTCTCCTGGGCATTGAAGATATGAACCAATTAAGAAAATATAATTTCTTTTCCAAGAGACCTCTACTTTCCCTTCTGAAAAAAAAAAAAAAAAGAGTGAGGGAGGGGAATAGAGGAAGAGTCAGTAACAGAGAAAGGAAGGAGGGAAAAAGAAAGGAGTTTCACGGGAGGGACCACACTGATGCACTGGGGATACAATAGTGAGACATTTCTGCTTTAAGCAAATTTTGCACCTGTAACCTGCAGAAATATAGCCATAGCACTTGAAAAATTACTTCAATGCTGCACAGTGCCATGAAAATTTATCTTTGAGATGATTTTATTGCATGGTTACCCTAGGCAATTAAATCAATAAATCTTAACTGTCAGAAAGGTTGGCCCGCTGCCAGGAATAAATGAAATGCGCGGAATCAGTAAATAAAAGGTTTCTGACAACTCATTCTAGGAATTATTTAGCAGTTGGGCTTTCTGTTGTTGGTGGTACTGGAGTTGCCTTTGTCTCCATCATTTATTGACTTTCTCTGTGAGAAATGATTATGCTAACATAAACATGGAGATACAGATAGATGGGAGAGGAGAGTCAGGCTCTTCAGGGTAATAAATTTCCCTCCTGGAATCACACGCCAGCAGCAACTTTGGGGGCTGACAGGGCTGTTGGAGGTGAGCTGGGGTTGGAGTCATGGGCTGGCATCACTTCAGCAACCCCAGTGCCAGACACCAGGAGCTTTTTACACTGGCCCACAGTGCTTCATTATTAAAATAGATGTGCTCTTTTCACTGATTGATTCAGAGGTGATGGAGATTGAAATGTTTCCTTGAGACGTGGAGGTGACATTTCTGTAGGCCTAGAGAGTCCGGCGTTCACCACAGGAGATGCCAGTTTTGACAGTGAAATCATAGTTACTCTGGTGTAAACCCTGAGTAGTTGATGCAGCTGCATTGTTTTTCATGCTGATGTTACAAATCTGAAGGCCTGAGTCTGCTTCCACTTGCCCTCAGATTTGATGTGTGAAGGCAGTGTGAAATCACCTGGATTTAATCTCAGGTTTGTGTCTCTGCAGAAGACACTGTGGTGAGAACAAGTGACATGATTAATAAGCTGACAAGTATTTTAGTCAATGTGGTCATCTATGTTAGCTTCCTGAGTACCTAACAGGGCACTAAGCTTTACCTGGTTAAGTCCTGGTTCAAGACCATCTTTGCTGTCTGAACTAATCCATCCCTTCATTCTGGGGTAACCACAGACCTGGTGGGGTCATCCATCTCCTTATCCCTCGTGGCACTGGTGACAACCTTCTGAGCTAAGCAGCAGAAGAGGCCTCTGCTGCTCAGAGCAGAGATAATTAAATGCTCTGCAAGGCCAGTTCCTCATCACCATCATGTTGGGGCAGCCTGGAGAGTGTAGGTCGTCCTTGAACCAACACCGGTTCTGTGGAGCCAAGAAGGGATTTGTCATAGCGTGGACAGAAACCTGCCGCCAAAATGTCTGTATCCTGTCTCTGGACACACAAGTGACCTTCAGATGTAGGAGCCCTTAGGGAGAAACTCATCTCTCTGCCTGGAGCTGACAGAGTCTCACTGACACAGCTTGGTCCAAGCCATAGACATCATGTCATTCTGGCTGTTGAACATGTTGTTTGAAAATATTCCCTTTATGATACTGTGCAGTTCCTCAATGGCAATGTCACAGCTTCCCAGACAGTGCTACTCTGGCGTGTCCTGTCCTGTCATGATTTTGCAGCCTTTATACTTTCCCAGGGCAGATCTAATGCATCATTGAGGCATCGTGGAGCCAGGGCAAGCCATGGCAGGACAACATTCATCAGGACTTCAGCATCTCAGGGCTTCAGCAGCGCTGGACAAATGGCAGTGATGTCATGGACATCCACGTGGAGGAGGATCCTCTTGGCTAATCAGCTCCCAGACCATAGAGGGCATTAGAGATCTGAGTGCTGCACTTACCAGGATGAGTCACATCCAATTCTAGGTGTAGCTAAAGCCAATGGGCTTTCACAGGATTGATTGGCAAGAGCTTCTCATTGCAAATAATTCCCTGCCAGCACATCCCAAATGCATAGGTGATTGCTCTTAAACTGATGGCTTGAAGCACAATAACAGCCTTTTTATTTAGTTCCTGCTTGATAGGCAGAGAATGTAAGAGTTGCCAGGAAAAGAGAAAAAGAAAAAAGGTGCTTAAGAATTTGCTGTTACACCCTTGTGAGACTGAAATTCCTTGGGATGGAGAGTTAGACAAGGCTCTCCATGGTGTCCAAAGCCCAGGATCAGCAGTAGGGAGTGTGCTCAGTTTTCCAGCAGCCCCTGCTGCAGGTGGGAATTGTCCTTCAAACATGGCAAACACTCGGGGGCTTCATTCTTCTTCTGGCAGACTAGAGCTGTCTGCTGAATGAAAGCTCTTGGCACTGAGGTTCCATCAAGGGTAGCAGGGCAGGAGGAAGCTGGCACCCAGGCAGCAAGACTCAGCTCTCTTAGAAAGCAGAAAATAGACCATTTTTCATGCGGCTTCATCACATCCAGCCACACACATTTCTCATAGTCCTCCCCTGCCAAAAGGATGAATCCTGTTGGCCTGGAGCTGGCTGGAAGATGGAGAGCGAATGGTGGTGGTGGTGGCTGCTGTTTTGGTTGCTCTGTCGTTTGTTTTTATTACTTTTTCCACTTGAATTTTCCTTTTCAAAATGTAAACTCTTGAAGAAACCTTCACGCAATCCTGCAAATCTCAGCAGCCACATGTTCCAGCAGCTGTGGGCCAGCAGCTGTATATCAGCCCTGAGTCCACACGAGGAGCCCAGGGGCAGTGGGCAAGCTCCCGTGTGTGAAACAGAACCATAAGCAGATGAGAACAGCTCCCAAGTTGGTTTCATGGATGAATGACATGTAATATGAAAGAAAATGGATCCTAAATGTTATTGCCCAAATTTGTGGCCCAGAAAGGCCAGCACTATCAGGTAGTATCTTTTCTTCTGCAGTCTAGTTCCCAAGTTCTCAACCCATCCATTGATTTAGACTGTTCTCATATGCAGAGACTGTTCCAAAGCAGAGGAGACCAAGTCTCATTTTCACAAGGCCATTCTACATGCATGCCTGAAAATACCAACTGGGACTTTGCTGTAGCTCATATGACCATGAACTTCTGTTCAACGTTAGCTTCACATGTGGTTTGTGTGCTCAACACATTTACATTGGTTATGATGTAGTCCTCCCAACTGCATGGACACAGCATGGGGGAAAAAACCCCAAACCCTGGAACTCCCTGGCACATGTGCCTTTTTCAATCAAAGGGATAAAAGGATATCTAAATTCACTTTGAAATGCAGCTGGCAAGTGAAATTCCTCTCCATTACAAGGAGCTGACACTACATTGCTTTCCTTTTGGATGCTTCTCTGGGATGCTGAAGAGTGTCTCAGTCTTTTGGTGAATGGGTTTAGGCTGCGTTTGCTATTCCTCAGCTCCACAGACCATGGGAAGCTCTGGTCGGACTTTTCAGATATAAATCAGGATTCACAAGCTCTACATCTTCTGTGCTGGCAACCAAACATCCCGCAGTCTAGAGGAACTTGTCTGGGCCAGATTCATTCCTGAGGGAGTCATGCAGTTAAATCATCTTGGCTTGCTGAGGCACTGTCGCATTTCCGTCTTGCTCGCTCGCTCTCTTGCCTTGTGTAGCTCTAAACCAACTTTCTACTCCACTGCCTCAGCCCCTCACAATCAAGGAAGGAGACGAGGATGTCTCCTTGGATGGGGAGAAAGGCACATGGTGCCTTGCTTCAGGTTGTTGTCAAATTGTGTAGTAAAATAAGCATGTAAATGTCCATTTTCTATTACCCCCCACTGCCACACTTGGAGGAGACAGTTGTCCCTCCAGTCATCAGACTGGCACCTTTTCTACTGTTGGACTCCCAGGTACTGGCTATATGAATAATGATTTTTTTTCTCCAAAGTGCTTTTTTTTTTTCAGAGTTGTGCCATTGCAGTGGCAGTGCTGTGCACTGCAGGTTTGTGTGGAGCCATTCATCATTCATAGCTGGCATCACAGAACACTTCACAGCTGATTACAAGGTTACACACGCAGGGAATGACATGAGCTGCCAATCTCAAGTCAGATTTCAAGCTGGTTTCTGCTCACACACAGATCCTCAGCATCCTGCTGAGGACTTGGGGAATCATAGAATAGTTTGGGTTGGAAGGGACCTTAAAGATCATCAAGTTCCACCCCCCCTGCCATAGGCAGGGACACCTCCCACTAGATCAGGCTGCTCAGTGCCTTGTCCAGCCTGGTCTTGAACACCTCCAGAGAGGGGGCATCCACAACCTCTCTGGGCAACCTGTTCCAGTGCCTCACCACCCTCACTGTAAAGAATTTCTTTCTTATGTCAAATCTAAATCTACCCCCTTCCAATTTACATCCATTGTTTCTAGTCCTCCCATCCGATATGAATGGCACTCGTAGTGTTAGACCTACCAAACCCCCAGTGACCCAAAATATGTCTTTGAGATATTCAGAGGGGGTGATGTCTGACTCTTTGCATGTGAGATGGGCAGAAGAGATACCAAGTGACATCCAAACAGCTGCTTCCAGATTTAGCAACCTGTTGTCAAGAAGGACTGGGGCTCTAGCATCCATGTTGTAGGCAACTATCCCCACCAGTAGGATTGGGAACACTGGAAAAGCCTGGTCAGTTGAGACAGCCTTAAGCCACTTTGTGTGATCAGGGTGGTTGAGGAAATCAGTGAGTGGCCCTTCATTATATGCAGGATGTTACAATAAATACTTTGAATTTCTGAAATCCAGACTAACACCTACTGGTGCACCTCTTCAGACATCCTTCTGCACCATCCATCCTCTGTGCTCCCTCCCTCAAGCTGTCTGGGCCATGACATCTCCCCCAGCTGCCTCCTGGCCATACCTTCCCCAGCATCTCTTGAGCATGAAATTCTAAGCTGAAAGGGTTTCCAGAAGGACTGGAAGTGTGAGGGACCACACAGCAAACCACAGCTTGGAGACATTGGCCTGAGATGGACTCAGAGCTCGCCCCTCCCTGGCAGGCAGCTTGACCTCACTTGCTCCGTGCTCAGCAGCACCGAGCGCCAGCCTCACGCCACATCACACACAGCTCAGCATCTCTGGAGAGCTCTTTATATCTCTTTTTGAGCCTGTATTCTTGGCACTGGCTCTCAGACCTTATTTCTGCTATGATGATATAAACCCTTGGCGTTTCTGGCTGTGTCGTGCTGGGAAGGCCCTGGGGAGAGCCACGGCCCCAAGCCCAGGCTGAACTGCACCACTCCATCACTCTGCAACCTTGGGCTGCTCATCAGCCAGCAGCCAAAAACTCTACCTTTGAAGCCCAGCTCCTTTGCTCTTCAGGTTGAGTTCAGGACAGACAGACAGTGCTCAGGCTGCTGTCTTTAGCTGGGGTCCCTCAGGGAAGGGGAAATCCCACTATTGATCCTGGTGCCTGGCAGCTTGTACCAGCACCACTCTGTTTTCTAACATCAAGTCGTTTCCAGTCTCCAGAGTGACACAAACACATTGATTAAAAATTAAAACCAATGACAGCTCTCCCACAAACAGTACTTACTGTACCATACTTACCATATTCTGAGAGGGGAATGAGAAAATAGCAGAAGACAGAATAATTTATAGTGATAAAATGGGTTACATTTTCATAAAAATTTTATTTTACTTTTTTTTTTTTTAAATAATTCAATGCACTGGCAGTATAATTAATCCCTCTATGAGAGACACAAATGTACCAGTTCAACCAATATTATTTATACAGAGACATTGTGTTTAAAAACAACAAAAGTACATTTAAAATGTTTGTACATAAAGTATTACTGTTATTTCTTTTTTTTTTTTTCTGAAGAGGGAACAAATGTAAACAAAATGCGTAATTGTGCAACACATTGGAAATACAAAGCAAAACAGGCAAGATACAATTTTATACATATAAAGCAAAAAGAAATCAAACTTTTATAACTATACAACATTTCAGTAATTGCTTGACATTTTAACAGTTACCTTGGTCTGTACAAAACATCTTAACTTATACTTAAAACTTTACAAGAATAACATGCTTGTTCAGAACAAAGACACCTTGTGGAATCGCAATGGCTATTGATATGATATTTGCACACATGAGAAAAAAAAAAAAGCTACTTCAATAGTAAATAAAAAGCAAGAATGTAAGGTAAGGGCCATTTAGTAAATCGTAATCTACTTCCAATAGCTAATTAAGTTGCACTGCAATGCAGAAATTAAATCTGACTTTTGCTGGAAGACCATAAGGTCATAATGCTGCTCTATTTCCAGGAACCAGAAGAAAGCATATATAAATTTTCCTGATATTTTGGTTAATTAGACATGCACGCACACACACACAGAAAATTAAGAAAAAAAATTTAAAAAAGAAAAAAATAGTATTTGCCACAACAGCCAGAAATGGTGGGCCAGAAATGTTAGGCTATGACCTGTGTGGCTTGGATAAAAATGAAATCAACTTGAAAGAGCAACCATCCACTGAGTTTTCCAGGACTACTTTTCCTGAACCTTATTTGGATTTTGCTTTTTTCTTTCTTTATATATTTTTTTTCAGAAGATGGGAAACAACTTGAATTGAGCCATTTTTAAACACCAGGAGGACCACAGCCAAAGACAAAACACAATCCAAAGGAGAGCTCGAAACCAAAGCAAAAAAACAATCAGATCTTTTGACTTGTTTTCATTTTCTGTGACGTTATGTCTTAGACCTTTTGAATGTAGGCTTTAAAAAACCCAGCATTTAAGATTCAGTGGAAGATATGCAATCCAGAGATGTCAAAAATACAGATGGGAATAAATTATGCAATATTTTGTGGAATTACAAGGACTGTCAGCTTGGATAAAATGTACATAATTTTTAAGTGTCCTCAAACGATACACATGGCTAAAATTAAACTCCTGATTGCACCAACCTAACATACTCAGTGCCTGATTCTGCAATCTGTGTGCTGAGCACTCATTTACACAGTTGCTCCCGTGGACTTCAGTGGAGCAACCTGCTGATTATGATGCTCAGGGGAAGAAGGGCAGAACCAGACCTAGATAAATATTTGCCATGACTTTTAAATTTCCAAAACCCATTTGGCTCAGAAAAAAACTCTTCAGCCAGCTGCAGTGTCTTTGAACTAAAGTAACAGATTCCATCTCTAGACTGAGAGCATTTATGACACGTTTGAATTTATTTGCCATTTTTCCACACAAGCTAATGCTGATGCCAGTAAATATTTAAACTGAGACGTAATGAAATTGCAACATGCCTTTTAGTTAAAACCAAAACATATGCAAGCCTGGATGGCAGCAGAAATCACCTTCCAGTTCTAGCAGGGGTTGTCTGCTGCTGAATCAGAGTAGCCCAGTGTACGCTGTGCTGCAGTATGAATTGATAAAGCTGCAGTGGGGCACACAGCACAGTGTGAAAAGGGTGAAGACTGGTTTTTCAGCTGGTGTAACTCAATACTGACATCTTTGGAGCTACTTCAGCTGAAGCTTTGGCCCACAGTCATCAGAAATGTCCAGCCATCATTCACTCCATATGTAAAACCCAGGGGTGGAAGCGCAAAGGGAAAGTGTAATTGACATCAGCCAAAGCTCATCTCTATTGGTCTGGTGTCTGATAATGCTCCTCCAGACTGTGTGGTCTAAGGTAGTTTTATGATGTGCTCTACACTGCATAGCTCTGCACAGCACAATATTTCCTTGCAGGCAGGGATTATGGTACATTAGTCACTTGGTTGGCATGATCAGTAAAAAAGGTGTGATGATAAAAACTTTGGGAGTTTATCTGCATAGAGATATATTGGCAAAAATTAATCAGGGGGCAGAGGGTTTGCTCCTCTGTGTGTGCATATTGGATTAACTCCACTGAAATCAGCACTCCCATACCAGTTTGCACCAGCTGAAGAACCTGTACAAAAATTTAGTCATAAATAAAGCATACTTGTTGCTATCCACTGTTCAATTCATTCACAAATTCAAGGGTGAGTGCCTCCTGCCAGAGGGTCAAAGCTTCTTCATGTCCATAACTCCACATTATTTGTCACCGAAGTCAATGGTGGTTTCCCTGAGCAAGGGCTGAGTCAACACATGGTCTGGCTGAAGAGCAAGTCTGCTTGTAGTTATTCCAGCCCCAGTCCAGAAACCTTGAACCAATTTCAGTGGGGTGGGTCCTCAGCCAGAACAGAAATGGGTGTAATTCCATTGAAATAATTGTGTTAATGCAACTGAAGTTCTGGCCCAATAAACTGAACTCTGGCAAGACCAGCTTCTCAGCAAGCTCCCTAGGATTTGTAGGATTGCCATATGACAGTAGAATTTGGTCCCATGAATTCCTCAAGCTGAAACAAGTGACTTTACATTTGCTTAACTCCGAGTTTGGTCCACTGCAGTTACTGTTGCCCATGGGAACAATGAAATTCACTTCAGAATCTGACTTTCCTTCTAATTCATAGAAGGAAATAACTGAGAAGAAATTTAGACTGCTTCTAATTCACAGGTTTTTCAATGGAATTACAACAGAGACACTCACACGACTGTGAGCAAACTTATATCCAGCACAGAGAGCTTAAAGAACTTGCATAGAGGGGAGCTAAGTTAAAATAAAGGAATAAATTAAGTATCAAACAGCTGCATCATCCACTCACATGGCTTTTACCACTGGTGCCAGTAGGACTCAGTCAGAGTCCTGTAAGCACCAGTGGTCCTGTGGACACTACAACTTCAATTGTGATTTTGCATACGGTGAATATTGCCTTAATTTTATGAAATTCCTGCACGTGTCACTTCTGTCAACCTGTCTGGCATTTCCAGGTGCAGAGCAAGTGACAGCAAGTGCTCAAATCCAAGTCCCTTCTGCAGCTGCAGAGGACCAAAACCTAAGTGCAACACAGAGCCCCAGCTCGGTTGCAGCCAGGTGGTGGGGCTGGAGTCACTCAGTCCCATTGGCACATTGTCCCCCACCATGTCTCCTGCACACCAACACGGTGGCCAGGGCTAGGAGGACATTCACACTGAGCAGACCTGTAGCAGTCAGTCCAACACCCTGAGCGGGCTGAGGGCACAGGGAGCTCTTGTGGCCTGTGGTGGCCAAGGTCAGGTCTTTTCTGTGGCTTCTCTCCAGAGCACTGAGTACACACATCGCTACTTGAGCTGGCTGCTGGGTCACTGGGCTCAGACCTTGCTGGAGTTGCAAGGGAAAAATAGTTCAACTCTTTGTTGATTTCAGGGAAGTGACAAGCATTAGCTCTTTGTGACATGTGGCAGCACAGGTGGATTAAGGAACTGGATGGGTTAATGCCATGGTCAGATTTTGTAGGATACCATAGTACTTGATATCAAAAGTAATGAACCATCTTCCCCAAGAAGCACACAAAGGTTGAATTCATAACTTCAGACCAGACTAACTTGCCCCCATTTCTTTAAACCACTATTCACATCTTTACCGTTGCCTGATACAGTGTCAACGAGCTGCCTGAGACGACTCTGTGTACCCCATGGTTCTGGGTTTAAACTGGCATGAGATGATTGGAATCACCAAGTTTGGAAGACAAAAGAAACACACAAATGGCTAAAGTAAAGCTACCGAGTCCATCAGAGAGGCAGGTCTGAGAAGAAGACTATAGAGAAGATGGCTGCATTCTGCATTCAGCAGCAGGGAAGCTTCAGCAACAAAGGACAGTCTAACTGAGCTTTTAGCCATATATATTGGCTACAAAATATCAAGTGATAAATCTAAAACATGTCGCTTTATCTAATGAGAGAGATTTATCTTTCCCTCATTAGACCATACAGAATGCCCATGTGCATTGCTGCTTACAGTGGCCTGGTTATATCATGGAAGTCCAAGAGGAGCATTAGAAATTGAGGAACTGAGTCCTCCCGCATTAACAAGACTTGTTTTATTTGTATTTACAAGCTACTGTGTAAAGCTGGAAGATGTCAAAAGGATCATGGACTTGTTTCTCATCTTCCACCCCTGTGTCTCACCCCCAGTACACTGCTATGAGGCAGGGGGGATGCTGTGATAGGAAAAGGCTCTCAGCAGTGACACCTTGGTCTGTGGCCTTGCACAAATACAGGGCATTTCTGCACTTGGTTCAAACAGACAAATCAATTTTCTTCAGTGACTTGTAAACTATTTTGCCTTTCTTAAAATTTCAAGACACTGGTCTATTGCAAATGAACCAATCTTCTGAAAAACAAAATGTTGACAGCACATTTAGTTTTGACACTGACTTCAGGGACCCAAGGACCAAGTTGACAGAGTTGTTGCTACCTTCTGTCATACTTTCATTGCCTGCAAGGAGACAATAGATGCAAATAGCAATGTACACAAACTACAGAAGAATACTTCAGTAAGTCTGCTACCACTCAACAGTGATAAGAGTGTCTTCTCTTTACAACTACTGCATCTTTTTTTCTGGGCTATGAAGTATTTCTGTTGCAAATCCACATCCAAACCCATCCATGTGTGCATACCAACACACGTGTGTGCTTCAATACTGTGTGCAGTGGAGTTGCTCCTGAACTTAAAGCAATGTTGTATATTACTACCTATGACAGAATCCAGCCCCATTTTTGCTAGCTTTTAATTTGCACTCAGAAAATGGATAATTTGATTTAGACAGCATTAAATACTGATAATACCACAGTGAAAACATTTCTTCCAAAGTACCTAAAAAACTTGTCAGCGAGTCTGAACTGTTATAAAGGAATAACATTGTAAAATCTGTGACATTAGTAAAGCAGAGAAAATAAACTCCTTATTTAATTTCCCAGCTTTTGTTTCTTTGGGAGGAATAAAGATCTTGGTCTTTATTCCTAAAAAAAACCCCCACACTGGTATCAAAAGACCTGGCAGTACCTGGAGATCATTTATAAATGAAACAATATAATCACAGAGAGACTTTTAAAATTATTTAAAATTTTAAAATTATTTAAAAGTCCAAAGACCATGTAAGAAAAGGGAAAATCAAGCTATAAGAAGCAAGCTGTGAAAGTTGCCACCAACACTATCAACAAAAAGGCTTCAAGCTAAATCAGAATGACTAAAAACATAAATATAAGACAAAATGAAATAAAACAAAATTAAAAAAAACCCACAAATAGTGGGCCAAAGGCAGCTGCTATCCAAACTCGGTGTGAACCATTGCCATAGATAGTTTGCTACGTGTGGGGAGAGCGATTTGTGCTTTGAAAGGAGCCAAAGGAGCAGAGCTGAGATCAGTGACCAATGTGACACAGCCTGGGGGAATGTGGCCCTTGTGGGATACATCAGCTCAAGTTTTACCTTCCATCCCTGCTCTCCAGGACCCAACATGTATCCCACGGCTGGAGATACTGCACTCAGAGCAGGACATTCTGCCTGCACACTTGCAAATACTTCACTGGTGACCTGCTGCTGCTCCTGACATGTAGGTTAAGTGCTATGTAAATGCCTCACTCGAGCACTTAGGGCGTTGCTCCCTGGATCTTGTGCTGATGGAGCTCCCAAATGCTGGTGTTTAGCCCTTTTACTGGCATGCTCTCTTTGCTGCTGAACTATTGATATTGCTCCAAACCTCCTGAAGCATGGGACACAAGTGACAGTCTTGTCAGCCCTGGCCATTTTTTATGAAGCTTGGTGTCCTTCTTAAACCCCAGCTGCAGAAATCACGAGATGACATCACTGTCCCACTTTATCACTATTAAAAACAATTGTGCAGTTTCTGGCCCTCAGCATGCTTGGAAACGTGTCATGAAATCAATCTCAAAGCTCAGAATCCAGAAGGCAATACTGGAACCAAAAAAGTTTACTTTAAAAAAAAAAAAATTACCCAATCTTGCAATTTTTGGTGCTTGGCTCATGAGTTTGGATGCCTGAAGTGGGCAGAGCGAAGAGCAGACATAGAAAAATGCCCAAGCAAAACCACACACTGCTTCTCCATGGCTTGAAATAAACAAACAATCTCCTTTGATTAACGCTGCTGGAAGTAATATTTTAAGAGGTAAAATGATTCCACAAAGATGACATGTTGGCATTTGAAATGAGATGAATACAGTGCCTGTAAAAGTGCAATAAGCCTTAATAACTAACCCAAAAGAGGCATCATCCCCGGGGATAAGACTGTAATTCACTCTCCATATTTAATTTGTTTCTAAGCTGCTTTGGAAACACGACTGCTAAATAGTGAGTTGGCTTCTGATCCTAGACTTGATGCTGGACTTACTATAATCGTGTCATTGATTCAGCATACATTTCAAACTTAGTCACAGGATACAAAACCAGGTGGGCTAATTCCTTAAGCAGTTTAAGCATGAGGTTGTGAACACGGGATAAATTCAGAGACAGGAGTTTGTTTAGTGCAAGCCAAAAGGGAAAGACAATACATTGTCATCAGTGAGTGACTGTGCTAACTCTTGTGTCTGAAGATTGTATTTCAAGACATTTCTATCCTTCATAAATGCATGGAAGTGTAGGATTTCAGCTTACATTAAAGGAACAAGAGATGCCAGTGCACTTTAATTAGACTAGGTAATTACTGAATCTTCATTAGTGAGATCTTGCAAAAAGAATGGAAAACTCTGGCTTATGACAGAAATCCCCTAAGATTACTTCATCTAAGTACTCACCCTGTTAAAAAAACAAACAAAAAACCCCTTTCAAGTGTTTTGTTTTCCTTCTCTTTAAAAACCCAACAGCCACCGTTCATCTACATCTCTGGATACTTGTGATTTTATTCATTAGCTGCTGGGGCCAGAATCAGGGTGACAAATACTGCCAGATTCACATTTCAGCCATGTTACCCAAACCCTCAGAGAACAGATAAGGGGGAATCAACCACTTCAGGGACAGGAATGTGAAGATAATACAGGATGTACATGTTCTACAGACATCCTTTGCAGACAGCCCTAAACTGAATGATTTCTCTAATGATGCACCTTGGCTAAATTTACAGGACAGCCTCATGGAACAAAATATTAGGAATTATTGATGTTTAAGAAGAGATAGTACTACAGGGAGCTAATATACAACAGCTATAGTTATGTTTATCTTCAATGTGCATTGGGCAGAGTCCTTAAACTGCTCTTATTGCAAATATCTAAGGCCCGCTCTAAAAATCATAACAGTCTGAACCTTTTAAATGCAAATTTGCCCTATTTGTCTGGTCACGACCCAGTGAGTAGAATCCAATAACTCACCAGACTAAAGGATATACAGGATTATATAGCAGAAGGTAATTGCAATTAACTAATATCTGGATGGCATTTAATACACATATTGTATTATTTCAACGAGATGAGACAGAATAATATTTACATAGCTGTGAGCATTTTCTGTTTATAGAAATGGAGTTTACAGTTCAGTAAGGTATGCAGGTGTTATCTCAGGAATGAGACCATTTAAAGTCGTGTGAATTATTGATATAAATTCATTTTGTTTTGTTTCATGCACCAGTGCTTCTTGCAGTGGCACCAGAAAAGCAGTGCAGTATATAACAGGGGAAAAAAAAAAAAAGAAGAGGAAAGAGCAAATGTGAAATGGTGTAATTTATTCACAATTGCTTGGAAATTCTATCTGAATTGTCTCATTATTTTTCACACATTAGAGGAATGGTCCAAAACATGACAGCATGGATAAACAGATGCAGGGTTTGGAAAATAGGTAACCTGACTGAAGTATTCGTGGCCATTATTAAACAAATATTATATTGCTTTTGGGTAAATCTGGTGATTTTATTTAATTTGACATTGTTTTCAAGATAGCAAGATAGTACTTTGTTTCTAATGCTCTGAAATGAACAAAACAGGTGAAAATCGATGCCACATGGAATTATAATGTTTCAACAGTAGCTGGTTAGTTAAACTTCTAGAGAGTTTCATGAAGAATCTGCATACACTTATTAATGGACTTTTACATACAATATCAATGCTAAGAGTGCAGCGGTCCCATTAAAATCTGCTTTCACTGAGTCACTATGCAAGGAGAGATTGTTCTATGAAGAAGAGTCATTTGAGAGTAAACAGTAAAACTGAAAGAAAATTCATAGATTTAGTACAGCAATGGTAGATAAGACTATGGAAGCTAATATTTCAGAATTGCCTAAAAACTGCAATAAATTCTGCCGCTTACTGAAATTATTAAGCCAACAATAAACAGGAAGAATGGAATATTAAAACCTCATTGCATAGTGTGTCATCGTTCTTTAATGAGGCATTCCTTCAACCTTTTACCTCTTAATGCCTTTGGTGATCTTACATTATGTACCTGTAAGATATTCAATGTTCTCTTTTAGAGATTAAGCCTATAGGAATTCTTAGGAATGTGTCAGTTAATGATGCCAGAAAAGCTTGGTTCAGGTTCAGAAGATGATTTTGAATGAATAGCTCTAACTTCTACTAATTTATTTCAGAAGGGACTTCTCATATATACCCTCAAATATTTAAGATGCTTTGTACTATTTCTCAGGAATCCATATCTTCTCAAAGTGCTTTTTTTGTTTTCACTTGAAGGCAGCATGGACTTAAAACAATACTGCAGGGAATGTACCGTTCCATAAAGCACATAAGGATGGCAGGATCCAGGAGACACAAGGCATAGAAAATTGTTGAAAATGATTAGATGGTACAACACATACTGCTCTGGAGTCATAAGTTCCATTTATGGTGACTTCTACTTCCAATAGATAGGATATTAAAAAAGGCAATAAAAATGAAGTTACATGAATAAACTTCCAGAAATGAGTGGAGTTCCACCAGTGATCGTCTCTGCGCTGGTAGAGGTAGAAGAATGGGGATGCAATGAAGGGGGCAGCAGTCACTACAACAAATGGGCCTCAATGCGGAGCCAGTGGAGTCCTTGGCGAACGTAACGAACCAGATTGGTCATACTGTTGTGTTGTGTTAAGGGTCCCATCACTGAGTCCAGGTCAACAAAGAATTCTGCAACACACAAGAAACAGAAGTCATCGATTCAGGTGATGCTACAAAAAGTAGGTGCATTGCCATCATTTCCCACACAGCAGCAGTAACACCAGTAATATAACAGGGGAAATAAGAAAGAAATTCTTTACAGTGAAGGTGGTGAAACACTGGAAGAGGTTGCCCAGAGAGGTTTTTGATGCCCCCTCTCTGGAGGTGTGCAAGACCAGGCTGGACAAGGCACTGAGCAGCCTGAACTAGTGGGAGGTGTCCCTGCCTATGGCAGGGGGGTTGGAACTCAATGATCTTTAAGGTCCCTTCCAACCCAAACTATTCTATGATTCTAGTGAGTTCTCAAGGCCTTGTGCAGGAGAGCACATGGTCAGCTGGCAAGAACTTAAACAAAGGCAAGTATATATTTAAACTGAGGAAATTAGACTATCCAATCTGGAAGTCAACCACAGTATGGCATGAATAGTTGACAATAGTATTCCTTCAGCTGTGATGATCTGCACTTTAATTTTTTTAAGCCTAGATTTGCTGAATGCATGATTTAAACAGCTGGCAATGACCTCTGGGGTTTCTTTTTCTATGCTGTACCCTCTCCGTAGCACAAAGGCTAGTCTGGATGTTGTAGATGACCTTGCTTGCTCTTTTCCCCACCTACAGTTTCCATTCCTGCACTGCAGCAGATTTGGCCTTCTTCATCCTGCTCCAGGTGCAGACCCAGAGGATGTGTGTGGGGTGGGAAGGGAGAGAAGGAAGAGGAGAGAGGGAGCACAGCAGGAAAACAGTATCTAGGAGATGAAGGGAAAGAAAAGATGGGAAAAACCTCTAGGATCTGGCACTGGGGAGGGTTAACAGGAGGTAACGAAACAGAGAGCCATAGTTAGGAAGCAACACACCAGTTTACTTTATGCCATTTGTGAGATGCTCTCTGTGTGAAAGACTAATCCTGTTAGGACCAACAGACCTTTCCTAATTGCTTTCAATAGAGAACTGGATTGTGTCCTCTATTCTCCCACAGCTTGTCTTTTTGCTCACTGGGGCAGGGCCATTCCCACACACACAACTCTTACACTATAGGCGAGTGGGAGCCCGCTCTCAGTTAAAGCCCCTCAGAGCTCAGATAACAACCCACAATCTCAGTAACTGGTGGCTGAGCCCTTACATTCTCACCCTATCTAAAATCCAGTGTGTGGCACTCAGCCAGCTAACGCTGTATTGGCTGCAGCCTGGGAGAGCAGATGATGGGTACAAAATCATTATCAGTACTTTCTTCAGCAAGTAAGTGCTGCTTTGAGGTCTTCTATCCAAGTATTGACAGCCTGACCCTGGTCAGCTTGGGAGCTACAGCAGCATCACAGCACAAAGTGATTTGGCTGCAGGCAAGCATAATGGAAGCTTAGGGCTATCACCAGTTGTGTTAAGATGCTGCAGCCAGCAGTTACTTTTAATCTTCCTTCCTCTGCCTTTTATTCTCCTCTTCCAGGCTAAAATCAATACATCTGGAAGTGAAATAATGCCCTGGCTTGCTTGCATTCTAGAGATCTCATTCTAGTTTCAGATAATTGCTTTTAACACTGAGAATTCACCTCTAAGTCTAATTTCAGCTTTAGGTTTCTTGAAAAAGCTACAAGCACTGAAGCCACTTATTAAATTTATACATGAAAGAACAGGCCTTTGTCACTACGGAGCTGATAGTTTTCTACTGTAGAGAAAAAGAGCTGCTATCTTTAGAAGCTTAAAAAATTACCTGATTTTTGTAAAGTCAGCTGAGAGTTTGATGCTATAAATGGTGAACAACTCTCTAGCTGATCCAACACAAAGCAGCCCACGGGCTGGCTTTGGGAACTCTGCAATTCAGCCTGGGCTGCTGCACACACAGATTATGACAAACTCCATCTACTCTCCCACACACTCTAAACTCCACCGACCAGGGGAAATTCAACCAGAGACACACAGCCCTGTGTTCCTGCTTTCCTTTTCAAAGCAGATCAGCTTGGAGGGTCACAGTGGAGCTGTTCTCCCTATTGCTATGCCTTTTCATTTTAATGGCACATCTTTTGTCAGGCTGACAAGAAAGGCTTCTGTCTCCTGCTCTGAGCCAGCTGGACATGAGTCAGCTCCAAACTGGGAGCGTGCAGGCAGACTCAGAGAAGCACTAAACCTAAGCTGACAGCCGTGGACAAGGGGAGGCTGCACAGATCCTACAGTGTGGAAGAAATCTCTTGTGTCTGCATGGGCATGACCTCAGAAATATCTATGACAGCAGTAAGACTCAGAGGTAAAGGCTATTAGACATTACAATGATGGAGCCACATTTTTATACCCATCTCTATTAGCTCATCATCAGGGACATGTTCTTGGGCAAGACACATCCTGCAATTCAGAAGACAACAGAAACAATGAGAGCTGACCACAAAAAAAAAAGTGCCTGACTGGATCTGTCTTTTTCAAAACAAGAAAATTCATGTTTATCTTAAATGCGTATTTCTTTATGGGTTTGTGTTTTTGTGCTTGTCGAGACTGTTTTTGTTTCAAGGAGGGCAGAAGTAAATCTCATCTTTTATAATGAATCATAGAATCATAGAATAGTTTGGGTTGGAAGAGACCTTTAAAGATCATCGAGTTCCAACGCCCCTGCCATAGGCCGGGACACCTCCCACTAGATCAGGCTGCTCAATGCCTTGTCCAGCCTGGCCTTAAACACCTCCAGATTTCGTGGGGGCATCCACAGCCTCTCTGGGAAACCTCTTCCACAGTTTCACTACCCTCACCATAAAGAA
>VZTY01007850.1:770939-785431 GCA_013400935.1 Turnix velox | reverse complement strand
AGCTCAATGTCCTTCCTGTGTTGAGGGCTCCAGAACTGGACACAGTAACTCCAGGTGGGGTCTCACCAGTGCCGAGTAGAGGGGCAAAATCACCTCTCTGGACCTGCTGGTCACACTCCTCTTGATGCAACCCAGGATTTGGTTGGCCTTCTTGGTTGCATGTGCACACTGGTGGCTCATGTTGAGTTTGTCATCAACTGACACACCCAAGTCTTTCTCTTCAGAGCTGCACTCAAGCCAAATATTGACTGCCCAACCTCCTGAGAGAGAGCCTGAGATTTGTCCTTTACCTGAGACTCAAGGCAGAGTCTGGGCTTTGCACCTGTGCTTCAGAACTCACAATCCACAGATTAATGCACCACAGCTTGGCCACTGCCATGGCTGCTCCAGTTGGCAAGGTGGATTAGAGACAGCTATGGAGGGAAGGGCTGAGTACTGTCCTGGCCAGCAAGATAGAGGTGTTTAGAATTACCTGAGAGGTGCAGATGACAACTACTGAAATAATTACAGCTAGGTTTCATGAAACACTGCAGCATTTCTCCCACTGAATTATCTTAACTGCATCCATCGTGTGAGATAATGAAGACCTGCCATATACCACAACAGCTCTTACTTTTTTGTTACACTATGAATTTTTCAAATTGCAGTTTGTGTTTAAGCATGCAACTTTAAATTGAGTATTTAATTAGAAATGAGGTATCTTTCCAGACAAAATGTAAAGACAGACACGCTATAGCACATATGAAACTGATCTGCAATGGCTTATAATACTTAAATGAAATTTGAAGTAACACGAACTTTCCATTCCCTGTAACATGGCTGCAGTTGGTGAAACAAGACAAGAAAGAACAGGGCACAACCCTAGATGTCTTGCTCATATGAGAAACCCTTATTCATGCATGCAGTCCCACTAAAGTCAAAGGGACTGCTCATCTGAATAAAGATTATTCCTATCCATCTTTGCAGAATTGGGTTTATTTGATCGTAAATCAAAAAGAGAACAAAGAAGTGTGCAGGGGGGGAAATGCAGAAAGAGAGTCAGCAGGTTTTTTCTCATCCAGCTCTAGGACTGATAACAGCAGTGGCTGGGTACATTTTCTGTCTGCTGGCTGAATGCCTGAGCTATTTTGATTCAATACCAAGTAGAACATTTAACAACTCTACAACACACAGAGCTAATTACAAGATTATCGCTGTCTCTTTCTCCTCTCAGAGCATCCTTCCACATTCCCACTGTAGCATTCTGCAGTACATTTGACAGGGAATCACTTTCACATTCTGTGAAAATGGATACAGCTATGGAAATAAATCCAAAATGACTGCACTGCTACTAAATTAACCGATGTGAACAAAGACAAGCAGCAGTGGGGAGGACTGGACAGAACTTCTATTATTGTTCCTCATCCAGGGATAGATCATTATGACCCACCATTCAGACATAAAACTCTATAAATCTCAAGCTTAGTTTCTCTAAATCAGTGGAAATTTGCCACTGACATTAATGGGAGTAAGATCAAACTCCATACAGCGAGCACATTTGTCAGGAAAAGTCAGCCATCTGAAATCTCAGTGTAATTTAAGAGAATGAGACAATTCATGATGAGAATATTTCCCAGTCAGGCTCTGCATCTTTAGTGTCAAAGAAAGCTCTGTCAATGATTTGTGTAAGCCTGAGGCTGGAATCTGAATAATTACATTATCATGGGGAAGTGCATGGCTGTCCAACAATAGGCCAAATTTGTCCCTCAGTCACATCTCAGCCACTCCACTGATCTCGATATAACCAAGTCACAAACTGCTTGCCAAAACTCCTTTGAAATGTCTGTGGTAAAGACTTACATTTCGTTGTCAGGAAGATGCAAGCAGATTTGCAATCCAACCACAGGAAACTCAGAGTCAAGGCTTTCACTGGACATATCCTAATCAGACTCCCTGCATAAACATCAAATCTAATGTTTGCTTATTATCCTAGCTAGGATTTTAATAGTCCTAAACAAGTTGACAGAGCAGTATGAAAATAACCTCAGTGCTCTATGAGAAGCTGAAACTGTGAACGAATTTGCACACTCAAAAGCTCTCATCACTGCGACCACATGTTTGCTAAATTATTTGCCAGCTGCTCTGATAACCCCATGTTCACCGTGTGTTACACATCCCCCCTCTGTGCTTGACAAGAGAAGATCTGCATTGGCTACAGTGAGCAGCAAGCAGATTTGGTCTGTGTGCTCAAGCTGTCACAGTTGTGCTCTTAGACGCGATGGTTCTGGGTCCAATTCCCACCAATGCCTACAAGAAGAGAAAGAAAACAAAAGGGGCTGAGGAAGCAGCCAAGCAGGGTACCTTTGTTCTCCTTGGTCAGCTTGTCAGCCATGTCCCAGTGCTCGTAGCTCCGCAGGACGTTGTTGGTGATGTTGACGTGGCTGGCAGCCATGTGGTGGATGCGCTGAGGGATAGTGATGGTCCCAGCCAAGGAGGAGCTGGTGGTACCTGCACTGCTTCCAGCACTGCTCACAGGGGATGGACTCAGGGACATGGGTGATGGTGTTTCTGTGCTCCTGCAAGGGGTAAAGGGAAGGAAGGTGAGATCCCTTACACACATTGAGGACTAGAAATAATGGATGCAAATTGGAAGGGGGTAGATTCAGGCTAGATATAAGAAAGAAATTCTTTACAGTGAGGGTGGTGAAACTCTGGAGCAGGTTGCCCAGAGAGGTTGTGGATGCCCCCTCTCTGGAGGTGTTTAAGGCCAGGCTGGACAAGGCACTGAGCAACCAGGGCTAGTGGGAGGTGTCCCTGCCTATGGAAGAGGGGTTGGAACTCTTTAAGGTCCCTTCCCACCCAAACTATTCTATGATTCTATGATTGCCACCTGAAATACACTTGAAAATTAACTCTGCACCCCACTTAGGGAAGAATGCATTAGTATCCCCTGTAGTATCTTTTACAAAAAAGAAGGGCTTATAAACTGTGAGTGATTGAAAATAAAAAGGGATTTAATTCTCCCTTACAAATGAATCTGTTATTTAAAAAAAAAAAAATCTATCATAAAAATAGAGCAGTCTTCCAGAGAAAGTGGTATCTTATAGCTGTAATGATTTTTCTACCTGCTGCCAGAAGCTGCAATGGCAGTTAGAAAACACTCAATGCGCAATATTGGCATATTATCAAAGCGTTTTGTGGAAACCACAATGACAGCTTGCTCCAAATACAGCCACCACAATAAGTAAAGTGCAAGTCTTAAAAGCACCCTGCAGAGCAGTATTAAGAGCTGAGGGTACTGCAGGATTATGAATATCTCTGTAGGATCCTTTAAGACCAGCAATGGAGATTTGTTTCTAATTGCCTACAGTTCATCCGCAGAGTTTTGCACAGAGCAGTGTTTTAAGTTACCTACTTAGTGCAGCACTAATGTTCTGCTATAGATTTTCCTTTAATTCTAACACCAGCAATTAGGCATCACCTGCTGGCTGCAGGCAGAGTGGAGGTCAGCACAGCCAGCTCACGTTCTGAGCTGTGCAGCACTGAATGTTCACATACAGCTATTCTCTTTGAAAATTTGCTTCACTGAATGAGATTAAGGGTTCCAAAAATCTCTTCTCATGCCCCCATTTGGAACCATTTGCCTAAACAAATGCATTTGATTTGCTGTGGAATACACTTGGAACACAGAGCCAAGACACCCCCAGGTGCTCTCTGCATGAAGCAAAGACACCAAAACTCTCTGGGATGGGGATGTTGCAACCTCTCTCTTGACAGACAGCCACTGATACCTCATGCTGTGTAACAGCATCAAGCTCACTCAGACTCACTATGGGCCTGACCCAAACCCCTGGACAGAAAGGCTTCTCCTCTTGGCTTTTCAAGCTACTGTCAATGGTCCTAAGCATAGAGCGTGGGCACAGAGCTGCTGTGCTGGAGGTACCCTGCAGGTGCTGTAGGACAGACAGCCACCAGGACACAGCCTTGTGTTGAAAGGCATTTATGGCAACAGCTTTTGCTGCAGATTTTCCAGCAGTGCCCTTCTATTACCTGTGCTCAGCAACAGGCTCCTGTGATACATTCTTTTTCCAGAGCTTAAGATGGCATTAATTCGGCAGCCAGTAGCTTTTTTACACAGCTTAGATGTGAGAGTTTAAGCATTTCCTGTGGCACAAATGTTTTATTTTTAATTCTCTATACACCCAGGTTACTTGACATGCCATGGTGTCTTTAATGCACAGAAGAGCTGAACTATACTAGATTAGGCCTGGGAACAGTTAAAAATCATAAGTATCTGAGGAGACCAAGAGTATTCTGTTAGAGCCACTTACAACAAGCTGACGCACTTGTGCCAAATAAAGCACATTGTTCATTGGATTTAGCCTGTTGTGCACAGCCATTATTACTGTGGTGAGTCTATTAAATCTCTCTATTTCGTGCTTTCTGTCGCTAGAGGTGGGAAACATTTCTGTAATGAAACCAGGGAAAATTTGTTTCATCGCCAGCCTGGAACTCAGGCCAACTTTGTAGAGGTTCATAACCCTGACAAACAACAGTGGCCAAAAATTCCAGCAAGCCAAGCTGAGATTTTTGAAGGTTTGAGATCCTGGGTGGACTATACTTCATGCAATATGTAAGCTTTGCTTTGTTAAAAAAAAGATTTAAGACTACCCTGCTGTCTAGTGGTGATCCAGGCTGCTGATCCATCTCCTATGGTGCCAGTCCCTGATGGTGTTTGGTCTCTCCTCTGTGGTGTGTGATTTTTCTTCCCATCTGCCATTAATTTGCAGGGGAATAGGAGGAAAACTACTACTGCAGGTAGCCCTGAGAAAGGCAGTGGCAGCACCAGGCCTGTGACAATCCTTGAAACTACTAGTAGAAACCTGAGCTATACAGCAGAACTTCTGAAACTCCAGATAGAGGAGACAGAAGAGTTGAATGTGGACTGTGGCCTTTATGTGTTGGGTGACAGGTGTCATAATAACACCGTAACAATAATGCCTTTGGTTGTTCTTACATACCAAATTATTCTTTCTCTAAATAAAATGTGGGATGATGTGCGCTTCCAGAGCTTTATTTCCTTATCTCCAAAGTAAATGTGAAGAGAGTGATCAGCTAGATGTTATGTTAGAAGTGATGCTGTCCTGAATGTTGGATTTCTGCTGCCTACACTGGGGCTGGACACGAATTTTTTTCCTCCAGTCAAATCTTGCTGATTCTAAATCCTGGGCTCCTAATTAATTCCTTTAGATCGCAAGGGAGATGTCATCACCTGCAGAGCACACACTTCCTAGGTGTCTATTATAGAACAGGCATAAAAGAAGAACTTCCACTCCGTGAAATTTTTAGGTGCAAGCCACTTCTTAGGGAACAAAGGAGATGTAATGCTTCAGTGGTCTATTTCAGCACTAAAATTTTATGTAAACCTCACTGTATTTTTATTGCAATACAAGGTTTCACTGATATTTAAATGCCTTGAAAAGAACTGGCATGTATTTATTTAATTCAGGAGTTGCTTTTCCAGTGTTAAAATACTTTTTGGTTTTTATTTAAAGTGATTTTCTACTTAATCACTTTAGCTTGAGTTCTAATCTATACTTAACTATCTATACATGCACATGTTCAAATTAATTTTGTGTATTTGGTGTGTACTTAGATATATACTAATATACACCAAAGTATTTTAAATTATCTAAGTTTTATATATATGCCTTTTGAAATATCTAAAGTATTTTGAATTATCTTTCAGCAAAATGTTGGAATTTACGGTTTTGCACTGATTCAAACCAAAGTGTGTTTGAAAACTTCACTTCTTTGTGTGCTGCACTTCAACCCCTTATACAGATATATGACTTCCTTTTCTTGGAGTGTAATTTCTTGTTACAAACCAGTAGAAATAGCTCATTAACAATACCCATTTTCACCCAGCATTCAGCCTATTCAAATAAAGAAGGAAAGAAGGGGGAAGTCATTCTCCTGTATCTGTATGCATGGCCAGGAGAAAGGAGCAGGAGGAATGTGTTGCAGGTGCCAATAGAGGTGTCAAGGGAGAGGCAGGTTGCAGCAGCAATGCACCTTCCTTCACCAGCAGATCATAACTGCATTACCCTGACTTCATCTCTGGGGTGAGGGTGTTTTAATGTTAGTATAAAGTCACTGATAATTGGCTGACTAAGTGCCTTCACGTTTTCACCACTATTATGGCTTCAGTTTTATTAAACAGCACTTACCATATATCAATGAAATATTCATTGGTCTTTCATTACTGAACGAATCATTGAAAAATCATTGCAATGAAGGTTAGCTTTACTTTGGCTTCTTGAAATGACATGGCACTTGCAAGCTAATTAACAGCTATTTTTATGGCCTTCATTTGGCTTGAGAAGCAAACAGTCAAAGAATTCAGCACAGACTTGCCGTGGCTGATTTTAGACTTAAAGAAACTTTGCACAAAGACAAAGGTGTGTTTCAGCATTTCTTTCCTACTCACAGTGGATGGCTACCTGATTCAGCCCAGTGGGAACCTCTCATCCCCACAAGCCCAAGGCTGTAAGATCAGTTCTGTAGCACAGAAGAATATTTTCTGCATGCTATGGATCTGATACATACCTGTAGTTCCCAAAACACTGAGACAGGGCCTGGTTTTTTAGTTTTAGAAGCACCAAAACACTTCCCCCCCCTTGGAACCCCTTGTTCCAAGACCAAAATACTTAGCCAAAAATACTCACTTTCCATTGCCGCCCCAAGGTGAGGGGGCCTGTGAGGCTTTTGAAGAGTTCTGTAAGTACAAAACCACAATTTAAACAAAAGTAAGACAATTATGTGATATCAATGACACAAGTTTCAAACATGCCCAGCTTTTGGTGCATGTAGTAGAATGTTTCTACACATCAGTCCCACAGTTAAATGGTGGATGACCATCAGGTTCCAAGCAGTGGCTTCTAAGTCACTTCATGAAAGAGGGAATACAATAAAATTCCAGTAAAAGCAGATGTAGTTCACAAAGAAGGGGTTTAATTACCACCAAAACTTATTCCACAAAGTTTTCCAGTGTGCAAATGACTTATCTTTAGGGGGACCTGCAATCTTTTAATAAGAAACAGAGAGAATTTGGGTTGATGTCTTAATGAAATTAGTCCCTCCCAAGTTGCTGGGGAAGGTGGCTTGGGATTGAGACAGTAGCAGAAATAAAGCTTCTCACAAAGATCTGCTTCAATGTCTTTGTTTTTATGTATTTTATTTGCACAAATTGACTTTCCTTACCTGCTTACTCATCCTGCCTTTCACGTCAGTGTAGCACCTTGTACAACCCTGTACAAAAAGATTGCCCAGCAACAATAAAACCCAGTTTTTTCCAGTTTGCTCAGATGAGGTTGAATCTTACTTAGTTCCCATAAAAAGTGGTAGCATCAGGGCAGAAGCCATCTAACTGTGCTTTCTGAAAACAATCACTTTCAGGTCCCTTGCAGAGAAGTCAGCACACAAAGTGAAAATTCAATAAAATTTTACAAGTTCTCTGCAAAGTATTACTGCCATTGTTACAAGATTCATCTGGTTACTGCAATTGCTATTTTGGATGTGAGGCAGAGAGATTCAGTGGAGCACAGAGCAGCCCAGAGCATGGTCCAGGGTCACCCACGTGACTCTGGGAGCAAAATCCTACCTTTGACTTCTAAAATACAGCAAAACTTGGCAAACAGTATTGACCAAAGCAGAAAATACTGCTCCAAACCATGGTACTGACCTTGCCTGTTTGTTCCCATACAGCATGTCACTGGGTTGTATTAAATAGGTGAGTATGAAGTGGAGAGTTTTGCAGTAGTAGAGTCTGTTTTTGAAACTTGCTCATATGTAAGAAGGAGGGAGATCCTAAACTCCCCTGAAAAGTCTTCAGGGATGAAGCAACAGCTTTGATGTTACTTTTTACTGTCTGGGGATTGTTCCTGACAGTATCTGGAGACAATTACTACATCTGTCAAGAATAAAACTAGATCTCAACTGGAGGTAGTTATTTGACAATGAATATATTTGGATTATTTCCACAATAACCACTGACAACATGTTTTCAAAAACATCAAAGTAATCCTCAAATTTTCAGTTTTGTCAATTTTGCTTTTCTTAAAACATTTAATTTCAATTTATAAAAATTTTTCTCTTAGTTGTATTTTATTCCAAGTTGTCTCTAAATTTCCAAACTGCTTTTATGATTAAACAGTGATTTTCTGTTTTGAAATGTCAAAAGTATCAATGTGAAACTTTTAATTGGAAATTAATCAGAACCAGCTCTGTCCACAAATTGTTTCAATTTAGACAAAGTGGCATTTGTGAGCGAAATTACATAAAAGATACAATTAAAAAAAAAAATCTGTCAAAAAATTCTCCATCTTTGCTGTAAACATCAGGATGCTTTTCATGGTTAACATTGTGGTAAATTTTGAGTAACAGCTTTATTAAAATAGTTACTCTGTTTCATGTTACAGAGACTTGCTAGTGAACACAGAGCACATTGTGCAGCAGTACAGAACTAATATGTGGTTAATGGCTCCCACCCTTTTCCATTCTCCTCCTATGTCTTTACCACAAAAAGATCCTGAAAATATGATCTTGCATACTCTGGCACTACCTCCAGCCAGTGAGTCCCAGTGCCCACAATGCACACACAGCAACCTGAGCTGAAATACTCAGATTCAACCAAATGCCTGAAACAATCATTCCTGATTTGTCTATTTTATGACATAAATGCTTTTTTCTTATTATTGGCCCTTACATTAAAAAAACATTTTCTCAAATGGTCTTACACTCAGAGTAGTAGTAATACGTTCTTCATTGTGCTTATTTGCACAGCTAGAGAAAGCAAAGTGCCTTTAAGAGAGGAGACAATTCTCTCCTTGCCCCAACTTTATTTTTAACAAATCACTACTCTCTGCAGAAAAAGTTTATCAAATGACCTGCCTAATAACCTTTTTTTTTTTTAAGACACAATCTACACTTATCCTGGATAGAATCTGAAATGGCTGGATTCCACTTCATGAAAATGCTGAGGCAATAAATGTGTCTAGTTCAAATTTAATTTGTTGTGCAAATTCCTGAGTGAAAACTCTGTGAGCAGAAGAGAGCCCTTCTAATGACTTCAGGAGAGCTTCAATTTAAGCAGAAGGTCAGGAGTAACTATTGCAGTTGCAAAGATACACACACAGAGCTGACACCAAGAAAGTCAGGACTAAGAGGTAGTTGCTAGTGTGATAGTACTGGAATTTTACTGCAGAATGGCTGTTTTATTGCTATTTGCATGAAAATACTAAAACTGTGGCATTAAAGGATTTAGTGGTTTGCAGTACTGAGATGTCAAAGCCCAGAACAAATTCACAACAGCTGAAGAAAACAACAAAAAGACTGATGTGCTGACAAACCAGTGCAATTACATAATTACAGAATAATATGCAGTAATAAAGCACAAGAATTAATGTATGCTTCAAAGAGCATTAACTGGGAAAATACAAATATCAAAACCCTGGCAGGGCTGAAGAAAGATATACTTTTGTACTTAATGTAGGAGCATTGAAGACCTGTCACTCTTACACTGGGTAAACAGCATTTGACAAGGCAAAGGAAAACATCACTGAGTCATGACCATCAGCTGGTCTGCACTCGAATCAAGATAAAGGCAAAATTTCAACATTAAGATAAGTCAATTTGAAGCTCCACAGAAATAAAAGGAAGAATCTCTGGATCTACAACAAGCTTCAGCAAATCTCACTGAATTTAAAATCCAAATTTCACTACCTACAGCCTAAACAACTGCTTTACTATGGTTCATTGGGGGTCAGTTCATAATCACTTGCACATTGAAATCTTGAAAGAAAATGTTTCCTTTACAGAAATTTGCATAAACATTACATGGGGTTGAGAACAGTGGGGTTTTTCAGTAGAAATATGGAATATGGTCCTTTGAATGAAGTGACTAATCCAAAAATCCCCCAAATTACTTGTGTCTCCACTTCCTGGCAGCCATCCTGCCTGCATTTCCCAAGGGAGAGGTTTAATTTGTGACTTTTAAAGTCAGGCAGTTGTACTTGTGAGAGCTCTCAGTGCTGGTACAAATTTCATTTCATATCAATAAATTAAACGGACTAAAGATTACCTTAAAATATTCCATCAGAGATCTGGAGTACTTCATAGCATGGTCCTTCTTTAGTTTAAACATTCTCAAGTAGAGAAGTGATAAGCATCGGTAGCTGTGGTAATTAGGAAAGGATTATGTTAATTCCACTGCTTAATGAAACCTATAAACTGTAAAAAAAAACCAAAAACTGACCTATATTTTGCAGTGTCTGTTCTAAGGTTAGATTTTGAAACATAAGCAAATGAAGTAAGAAAAAAAAAGTACTCAAAAGCATTAAAATCCTATCTTGATAGGAGTATAAATTAGAAGAATAAATGTTTAGTCAGCTGCTGAAGAAATCCATTAGTTATCCTTTAATAGTTTAATGGAAAACAAGAATAATGATCTTCTGTAAGCTGCTTAAGTAATTCAGTACTTTAAAAGTCCTCCTTAAGATTTTAGCTGCTTCTCTCATTGTCGCAATGGGACTTACCATAAAACTGCTAATTTCTTGTCCCCTTCTGTGGCAGAAGAGCCTGTGAAATTCTTGAGTCTCATTGCATACCTTGTCGAAGAGAGTGAAGAGAGAAGATAATGAGAGTTAAGATGTTTCCAGGAATACTAGTGACACTGAAAAATAACAGCCACACACAGATATTCTTCTCTGACTGCAATAGTTAATGATCACATTGTTCATTGTTCTGTGAAGATGAGATCAACACAAAATTC
The DNA here is from genome assembly GCA_013400935.1 of Turnix velox. Classification (NCBI taxonomy): domain Eukaryota; kingdom Metazoa; phylum Chordata; class Aves; order Charadriiformes; family Turnicidae; genus Turnix; species Turnix velox. Next base: position 774,621 of record VZTY01007850.1, on the reverse strand, counting down.
ATCAGAAAGCACCACTTAGAATCTGGAGGGCCAAAGTAAATCACCAACCCATTTTCTGGGCCAATGAGGTGAACTGCTCTTTGACATATTAAAGATATTATATCCAGCCATCTAGGCTGAGTGCTGCAGGTATTTGTGATGAGTGCCGGACAGAGCCTTAAGATCTTGATCCTTAAATACTGAAGAGCAGACAATATATAATAAGGTTTTACATATAGTACTTGGGAATTGGATAATACCTTAAAAATCCTCATAAATGCTTCTTCACAGCTTTTAATACATTTTATATAGAAAATAGTTTTAAATATAGGAAAGGTGATGTTCACAGTTTTTTTTAATTCTTGAGTCCACTAATTTGTGAGTCTTGTGTACTTGGTCTTCCCTCTCTATTTAATTGCTGCTGTCCAGTCTTTGGATGATCAAAGACATCCTTTCTCTTTTTTTTTTTTTCTTTCTTTAACTGAGCACACTCCATTCTATGCTTTTAGTCTCTTGAAAATCAATTCATCGCATAAAATCATTGTTCTGAGGCCTAATGCAATTTCACAGGTACTTGTGTTAGAATAAGTAATAGGGTTCAGCGTTGCGTAAGAAAGTTTTAAGGTATCCAGGCAAGTCTTGATGAGTTCTCATTTAGGAGGAGGTAATGGAGTGCAGGCAGCCAGTGCTGCTCTCACTCTGCCTTCCTCCCCCCTCCTCAGCCTCAGCTTGTGCCTGGAGCACACCACCTGATGGGCTTTCCCATGCCCTATCTCACCTACTCTTTGGGACAGTTGTTCCAGTCGTGCTGAATGAATCTGATCAAACACCAAGACATATGTCTCTTTGGGATTTGTAGTGTTATGTCAGGGATTTTAGCATTACCATGAATTTAAAACACCTTTGGCAGTCAGATTGGATATTCCCAATCTCTTTGATGCTCCACTCGCTTTCTCAAATAGATGCAGACATAGCTAATGCAATAATGGTGCTTCTGATGAAGGGAGGAGTAAAAGTGAGAAAAATCCTTATTTCTTATCTCACGGTAAAAATCTATAACGCTAACATTAGAGACACATTGAGAAATTCAGTGTGCACAGCCACATTCTTGGTTTGTGCATTGACAGACACTGTAGCCCACAAGAGTTTTGCATGGAGTTAACTAAACCTGTACCAGCTCTCTGGGGCAACTGCCTTTTGTCCATATCTGGCCACTGCCAGCAAATAAATGAGCAAAGCAGCCTCCTTCTGGCTGCATACAAGATGCTGCACACCAGAGCTGGTTAAGTAAGCTCAGCTTTTGATGGTGGGTGGTGGAATGAATCTCACCTGTCTTTTGTTAATCAGAAATCAGAGATCTGCTCAACAAAGTTCCCCCCCATTCTTCCATAGACAAAACCAGTTCAAGCCAAAAGCAGTTCAGGAGCTGCTCCCACCCCACAGCTAATCTACCAAGAAGCCTGCAGCAGGACTGTGATGGCACAGGAGCTATTGGGGAGAGCAAGACAGCAGGGCTGCATATGCTGGTGAGGGTAGGTATCACCCATCTGGAGCTGCTGTTCTCTGAGTACAGTGGTTGTGGCTCTTGATTGAATGAAGATTTTTGGTCCATCTGCTTGAGACTGCTGGACTGAGGAACAACATTTTCAACTGGGCCACATGGTTTTCTTAAAAAATAAAAATCAATGTGGGTTCCTATGAAGAAGCCCTCACTTCTTAAATAAAATCTATGCTACCATCATACAACTGCAGTTGTGCAGCTCAGAACAGAAGGGACCAAACTACCCACTGTCAGAGTGCAGAAGAGTTTCAGCACATGGAGCAGGGGTAGGCAACTCCTTTTCCCAAGTCCCTGCTCAGGTGGGTTTAACTTAGCATTGAGTGAACATCATTTTTTGAGTAATCTCTTTATATTTTCTTCTCTTAATAAAGTGTAGAATGTAAAAACATGCCCTTAAATATGGAACAAGCATGTTGTTTTCTTGAGAGCAAAAATTTCTTACAATTTGATACATGTTATTATGTAAATATCTCCTTACTCAGAATGTAAAGCAGGCATTGTTTTTGGCAGTCCCTGATAGCTAATCTGGCAAGTTTAAATCCTGCATGTTCAAAAAACACCCCACTTTTGTCATATTAAACCCCAAATATTTAGGGCTTGATTTAGAGCTTTTATTTCTCTTGTGTAAACTGCTAGTGATTGCACTGACATTAACAATGATATTCCCAGCATACACTGGAGAAAGCAAAGGAACATCACACTGAAGTGAAAAAATCTGGTTCTTCTATTTACAGGTAAATTTAATCCTGCTTGATTTCACTTTGATAATTTGTCTAAGTAAAGCAAACAAGCCCTTAGTTACATAGGAGACCAGCATTTCTACTGAGCAACACTAGGGAACAGCTACAAGGAACACTAGCAGATTTTTAAATAATAATTCTGACATTTTATTAGTAAGTAAAGACTCTCTCATCCATATTTTTGCCTACAAACCTACAAAGCTATTAAAACTAATTCAACTGATTTGCATTCTTTTAACACTAAAAAATATCCTTTTTTAATACAATACATGCAGAAAGCTTCCTCTCCGGCTGTGCTCTTACGTGCCAAATTTTTGGGTTTTTTTTAACAGCCAAGTTATAAACCTCTACAACTAGGATTTGTAATAGAAATCCTGATAGACTCACTTTAATGTTTTGAATTATAAAACTGCACCTTTTAAAAGACAAGTGTCATTGCCAAACAGTGAAATTACTATACTTTACTTCCACCCACTACATTTCAATTTTAATTTTATGAATATTGCAAATTATAACACTCACATTATAACCTCTAAAGGGGATAATTTATAAAAGCAGTGTCCATCAATTATAAATTTTCCATGACATTAATAAAATGGCAAGAACTAATTATGATGACTTCTGAGATGAAGATGCCTTGGACAAATCATTAATACGTTGAAATGGTATTTTTTAAAACATAGCAGGTTCTAATTATGACTGAAATGAGATTATGAAAACGATCACAGAAAGGACATTAACCTGATGAGTTCCACAGTCTCTGAGTACATGGTGTATGGAGATTTAGCTTCTAATGGATCTCGCTCCATAGCGTTCCCGCACTCGATGAAGGAGAGGGCAGCATCAGCATAATTCACCGCTTTGCCGAACTTCTCCAGCTGAAATGGGAATGACACCATCAAAAAAAAAACCCCTTCAGCCACCATAAAAAAAAACAAAACCCAACCTTTCAGCTTTAATTTCTATGTCGAAAGATCATAATACAAAGCAGCACTAGTATTAAGATGAAAGCAAAGCGACACTGGTAGTTAAGAGTGAATTCATACAGAAATTAAGACAAAGTCTCTATTTCAGCTTAATCTTTTCAGGTAGTGCATGGCCAGACCCTCCACAGAGGAAAGTATGTCCAGGGACATGCATGGATTTACATGGGCAACAAGGGATTCTAAGCACAGGGATGGCTTGCATTGTGCCCAGTGTGAAGCCCCAGGCTACCAGCCAGGTTGCTCCTAAACAACTTCACTGGGGTCTCACCAACCACAAAGCCTCTTGCAAACCCTCCCTGGGCTATGTGGGCTTGCAGCCCCGAAGGCCAACTAAATCCTGGGTTGCATCAAGAGGAGTGTGACCAGCAGGTCAAAAGAGGTGATTCTGCCCCTCTACTCAGCTCTGGTGAGGCCCC